>JBCNYH010000003.1:23712857-23723123 GCA_039654325.1 Tandanus tandanus
TTGTGGAAAAGCTTTTAGTTCCAGGTTTGTTCAGCTGTAGTCATATTCTCTATATTCTCCACTCTGACATGCAAAAGAAAAGACAAACGCGAGAGTGTCTTAGGAAGGATACACTACAGGACATGGGGCAGCCGTGGCCTCAGGTTGACGTGCCCTTGGGTAAGGCACTCAACCCCCAGCTGCCACCCAGGAGCAGGTTTGCTGCCCTGTGTGTGTGTGTGTGTGTGCTTGCTCTCAGCTCTTGAAGGGGAAGATGCAGTTTGACTACATAGTTAAACTGAAAATAAGTCAGTCGTCTGAGTCACGTTCTATTGAACCGTTTCCCTTAGAATTCATCTGCTAGTTCGTAAAACTTAAATCTTTGTTTGCTCTGGGTAAAGTGTGCTAATAAAAAAGCTGGTTTTAATTAATACTGCAGTTATTTTGGATTAATTAAGAACCAATGTCTTTTTTTTGTAATCAAAGTATTATAAAATAGGATATAAAATTCAGGGCGGAACGTTGTCATA
Source organism: Tandanus tandanus (assembly GCA_039654325.1). Classification (NCBI taxonomy): domain Eukaryota; kingdom Metazoa; phylum Chordata; class Actinopteri; order Siluriformes; family Plotosidae; genus Tandanus; species Tandanus tandanus. The sequence continues at coordinate 23,713,367 of JBCNYH010000003.1, forward strand.
GTGGTTAGCACGTCCGCCTCACAGCAAGAAGGTCCTGGGTTTGATTCCCGGGCTCGGGCGTTTCTGTCTGGAGTTTGCATGTTCTCCCCGTGCTTGTTCGGGTACTCTGGTTTCCTCCCACAGTCCAAAAATATGCAGATCAGGCTACCTGTCTGTTCCAGATTGCCCTTAGATCTGAGTGTGAGTATGAATGGTTGTGTGTGCTTGTTGGCCTGCGGTGGTCTGGCGAGCTGTTGAGGGTGTACCCCGTCTTTACCCAGTGTTGTTTGAGACAGGCACCAGCCTTCCTGTGACCCAAGTAGGATTAAGCGGTTTGGCAAATGACTGAAAGAGAGAATGATGACTATATAAAAATCTGCATTGAGAAATCACAAAGCTGATGGACAATACTTGTTTGGCTGAAACTTTCTCTGTCAATCATCTTATAGATTCCTGTTGACTACTGTGTGTTTATAATTTTTTATATACTGTATTATCTGCTGTTGTAACCATCTGACAAAATGTGTTTACTGTGTATATCTTTTCATATGAGGATACATTTTTTGGTAATGTGTTCCCGTACAGACCTGAAGCACCTGAACTGGATCAGTTTTATGGGATTATTAATGGTGTTCTGTGGAGAAGGTTTGCGCAAGTCTGCCATGCTGACAGCAGGATCCAACTTCAACCACATAGTGCAGAACGAAAAGGCTCGGAGCCACGTGCTGGTCACCACCGGTGTCTATTCATTCTTCAGACACCCTGCATATGTGGGCTGGTTCTACTGGAGCATCGGTACTCAGGTATGAGGTGGAGGGAAAAGGCTTAGGAAATGGCTGTTGGGCCTAAATTCCCATTGAGTAAATTTATGATTACAGTGTAGTTATAATTAAAAATGCATGTTTATTATATCATTATATGGGTGGATAAATCATATATTTATTGTCGATTAATGGTGCCGGGCTAGTGAAAACTCCAGTGTGCTTCCTAGTCCCATGTATTAAAAGCTCAGAATCCTAATCAACTGGGCTTATTCCCCTCTTTTACATCTTAATTTGGTTCTGTGTGTTTGTCAGTACAATCTACGTGTGCCTATGTACAATAAGATTGTGTGACTAAAGAAATGATCCTGAAATAACATGGAAGTTTAACACTGATGCTTCTTAGCACTAAGTGTTAAGAAACAGAAAAGGGCATATGTGACCCGCTCCAGCATAATAGGGATTAAGTAGGAAATTTAACATACAGAGATATTGATATATTTGGAAAGAGAATTTGATGAGCTTCAAAATGAGGTATAATACATGTTTATAGCATGAAAATTGACTGAGTTGCATCACTTTGTATGTCGCTAATCAGGAAATGCTACTTTTGAGCAAATAGCAATTACACTTACAGAACCAGTTTTTGAATGTCCTCATTTAATACTCCCTTACATCCATACACTAAATGAATTCGGCTTTCAACCAATCAGCGCGATCTTCCTAGCGTCTTCCTGGCAAAAGATGAGTTCTATTTACACCGAGTCATGTCTGTTTTGAGGCTTCTCATTGGTTTACCGTTACATGATTCGTTGAATCCTTCTGGGATCCTGTAGGTAGGGAGAGTATTCTGGTAGTGAATATGGATAATAAGGAAATACCCTGAGCAATCACAAAAAAAATTTTTAAATCGGCAAAATAAGTGGATTTTTCCTTTCTTTTACAACAACTTGGACAAGGAACCCTTTCTTAAACAAGTATTTTAGCATGAATAGATTGTGTTTATGGATATTTGAACTTGCTCATGTTGAAGATTATGCTTTGAAGGATGTGTTTTTGCCGATATTGCATTTTGGTCCAGGTTCGCCACTTTCAGCTCACTTTGGCTCTTACTCAAAACACTACCTTGCGACTTTGATTTATGATTTGGATATACTGTATTAATCCCGCAAGGGAAATTATTGCCTCTGCGTTTTACCCATCCAAAGTAAGCACACACACACATAAACAGTGAGCACACACAAACTCGGAGCAGTGGGCTGCCACAAATCTCCGGGCGCCGGAGAGCAGTTGGGGGTTAGGGGCCTTGCTCAAGGGCACTTCAACCATGAAGGTGGAGGAAGGGAAGGTGAAGCTCACCCCCCCACCACCACACATTTTTCCTGCTGGTTCGGGAATCAAACCAGCGGCTTCTCTGTCCCAAAGCCGCTTCTCTAACCATCAGGCTACGGCTGCCCCCAGTTTACTTAATAATACGCATTTAATTCTTATGTATTATTTACTTAATACGTAGACTTGAGCTGTATTATGCTGGAGCGGGTCACACATGACTCCAAGAGAGAAAGGACATATTATTCTGTCTCTCTCTCTCTCTCATGCACACAAAGATTACACCCTACGTTTGAGGTTACTTAAAGCTTACCAGTTTTTCATTGCTCGCATCGTCCGTGTCTGTGTTGATAGTCGCCAACTTGTTTTGATAATAGTTCTGATCTCTCGACTCCAGATGGCGTGCACACTATATTTACGTTCTCTAGGTGATCGCACCCTGTGCAGGCGTCACTGACACTCACATACAGGAGTAAGCAAATGGTTTCAGAAACTGTATTTTATGGTAATTTAATACGCCTGGTTAGTGACTAAGCACCTTTTAAACATAGCTTCATATCAGATACTACAAGCCAGTGGAGGAGTATGTTTTTCTTCTTTTTCTTTATTGTACTGCAGCGTGATCAAATGATTGGATAACTGCATGAATGAGAACGCGTACAGGTGTTCATATTAAAGGGAATGGTGAGTAAATGTTTTAGCATTTACGCTTTCTTTGCAGATAATGCTGTGCAACCCGTTATGCCTCCTGGCCTATACACTGGCCAGCTGGCGGTTCTTCAAGGAGCGTGTTGAGGAAGAGGAGATTTCTCTTATCCATTTCTTTGGAGAGGATTACATTGAGTACAAAAAGAAAGTGTCCACTGGTTTGCCCTTTATTTCAGGCATCAGGGTAAACTCCTAAGGATCGGGACAAAAAGAGACACACGGAACTGTCTGGTGCCCTCCTGGACACTTCCTGAACTGGCACTGCAAGTGAACTGGTCACCTGATGACCTTCTGGCTCAGGCTAACGCCAAGGGAAATGAGGGGGATGTGGTACAGAGAGACTGTCGGCCTGTTGATCTGCTCTGAGACACAACAGTTCTCTCCGAGCAGGGTGGAGCCTCTACCTCGACGCAAGTCAGACCGAAAACACCCACGACCATGAAGTCTCTCAGCACTCCCCGCATTATCAGTATTCAATTTGTCTTTTCTGTCATGCATCATGTGATACTGTTACGTCTGCATATTCATATATACATCTGTTTAGCTTCTCCAGTTCATTCTATAGATCTGTTTAACACATTCGTCCATTTCCTGGGTGATTTCTCGCCAGTTCCTTATTAGTTTTGGTGTGTGTGTGTGTGTGTGTGTGTGTGTGTGTGTGTGTGTCCTAGAACAGTGATGAAACTACAGCGAGGGTGTACGGTATGTTTAGGAAAAGAATACTTGCAGTCCGTTTTATACCAAATATATCAGATACTTCTACCAGCTTTGATTTGTTTTACATGAAAGCCTGAGCACTCTCTTAATAAATAAAATAGGATTTTACATGCTATTTCTCAACTTTATTAGGTAAAAACTTGGATAAGAACAGTTCAGTAATGTTTTTGTGGGGTTTTTTATAAGGTCCAGCAGGGCGGTTGTTATTTTTGCACACCTGCTTTTTACATCAAAAGAAAATCAGAAATATGATGATGGTTAAAAAAAAAAAAAGGTAGATGTGGCAATTGGCATGTAAAGCTAAAAAAAAAAAACAACAACAAGTGGGTATGCTTGTGCCTGTGTGCAGCAGATTTTGTTAGGGAAATGTGCCCTAACCCTAACCCTTTGCCTGTATTATTTAAAGCAGGCATCACACGGGGATGTTTCTGATGGCGTTTAGCATGGTACCAAACCGTGACGGGCTGCAGTGACATCGTCTCGACACCATGATGATGTTCATCGTTGACCGGCACTGAGCGCATTAAGCCACAATATTTTCAGAAATTTCCTGCCAGTTCTCAAAACCACGTAGCTGCAGTGTTGCAACCTTTCTGAACTACATTCACAACCTATTCACACCATGTTTTCACCTCACTCACTCACTCTTTTCCTGAACTGTTTAATCCTATCTCATCCGACACCTGGCGAAGGCGGGGTACACCCTGAACAGCTCGCTAGACCATTGCAGGGCAACGCACAAACACAACCATTCAAACTCTCACCTGGAGTCAATTTGGAACAGCCAATTAGCCTAATGTGCGTGTTTCTGGACTGTGGTAAACCGGAGTCTCCAGAGGAAACCCACACAAGCACGGTGAGAGCATGCAAACTCCACACAGAAACCCCCTCGCCGAGCCCGGGACTCGAACCCAAGAGCTTCTTGCTGCGAAGCAGACGTGCTAACCACTGTGACACAGCCCCGCTCGTGTTTTGTTTTGCCATACTGCCGTCATTTTAAACTGCGGAGCTCTTGTGGAACCGCCTAGACACTAGAGAAGTTTACATGCTCCCTTTCTTATAAATTGTTGTACATCCCACCTTCTTCCTGAAATAGAATGAAAGAAAATCACCTTTTCTAAGTCTGCATGTTAGCATTTCTGTTGTCTACATATTGACTATAACAGACAAGTGGCCGTGTAGCAAAGCACCAGGTTCAAAACTCCCCACACCCCACCCCCTTCCTGATTCAGGAATGGCGGGTTTGAAATTGGTCTGAAAGTTTTATTTATGTATAGATGGACAAAGAGAAGTTGTTTTATATTTGTAATGTTCTTGTAGGAGTTTTAAATGTTCGGATCGCTCTAAACTTTCCTTGTGTTTATTTCTCCCACCCCTGTTCAGGCAGTTTTAAATACACACAGAATACACTCAATTCTGAATGCTGACAATCTGTAATAAACTCCTTTTCCCTAAATGTTGTGTGCCGTATTAATGACGATGAACTTGGCACTGCAGGCATAATTTGACCATAAGTTGAGTGGGCAGAAGTGAAAGCTAGTTAATTGGATTCTAAATGAAGTGGCCAACTCTGACAGATGTATTTACTGGCACACTGCGCATCACAAAGTCTGTCAGGAAGAGAATTCTGTTAGTTCCGACACACACGGATTTGGGAAGTTCCGTTACTTCTATGCATTGCATGTTTGTTTGTTTTTTTTGTCAGTTTCTGTGTCTCTTCTCTTATTTTTTTCATGCCATATTTTCCACAGTCCTTCCATTCCATTTAACTAAATCACATAACACATTTGTTTGATTTTATACATTTAGCCACATCCAGGGCCAACTATTCATCTTTCTGTCCTTCATTTTCTACAGGAACTAGCTTCAATGGATGACAGGAAATCAAATTTGTTGCACTTTTGGCGACTAACAGTTTCTCTTAATTGTCAGAATTAAAGGTTTCATTCATTTACACCAGGATGGCAAATTGCAGCATTTTAAACATTACAAGAGGACAAATGGAAAGGAAACTGAACTGTACAATTATTCATGATTATTACACTGAGCATACAAAACTACTACAAACCTCTGAAATAAACACTTCATATAAAGACACTGTATGAATAATATATTTAATACATAATGTTTGACCTTTTTTTGCACCTCAAAGCATATAAATTAAATTTGAAATCAGCAATGTCTTATCTATTTTCTTGTATTCACAAGTATAGTCCCGAGAAGTGCCAGTCTGTTTAATCAGCTGAGTTGGGGTTTAACAGCGACACAGTGGCTCGAGTCAGTGGCGCATTTCTGCTTGTTCAGCCTGTACAGCTCTTTACTTTTGAGATTGGAGTCTTCAGATAGGTTCAGAGTGCAGTAGTCTTCATGGGCACAAATTAATTCATTGCTGTTGATATAAAAAAAACAACAACAGTATTACATGCTACATGGGAACAGCACAATCTGATTGGCTTGCTATCACGTGGTGAGTTAACAATTTAAGCGCCATCCACTGAGCCTGAGGTACAGAATTATTTTAAAATATACTACACTGGAACAAAAGCTAAAAAGGAAAATAAAACCAGATTTCTATCGTTTATTTCTTTCATTCTTTTTAAGGGTTTAAATGTATATTATGTGGAAACATCAAGAAAAGTAAACTAAAATGAAATGTTTAAAATTTGTTTGCAGATTTTAACTATTACAGAGGCAGGTCAGGTGAACTCTGCTCTCGGCAGAGGTAAATGCTTAGCAGCTACACCAAAATAAAAGTAAACTGCACTACATGAAGTTTTAGTATAAACTACAGGGGAAAAAAATTTTCTTCAATGAGATTTTTATGGTTAATTCTTTAATTTTAATCCCTGATGACGATGCTACCTGCTCCAAGGAACCATGAAAAACTGACTGGCCATTGTTTTGATTCAAGCATTATCAATTCGGAATAATGTTTTTATTGACCTTGCGATAGTGGACCAATCACATTGCACCGTTCCAGTTTAGTATATTCTAATAGACATTAACAGGCAGCTACACTTTATGGACACTTGACTATAATACTCATGTTGTTTCTTAATCATTGGATTCCAGGTTTCGTTCTTCTTTGCATTTATAATAAATTTCTCTCTTCTGGGAAGGATGTCCACTAGATTTAGGAGTGTGGCTGTGGGGATTTGTGATCATTCATCCACATTTAATGTGACCCACAAGAGCTTTAAAAGAATATGATTATCATACGTTCTTTGCATCGACCATTACCATGAAACCTAATTCATCATCCTTCCACTAGGTGGCGGCAGCCTATTTGAAGTAAGCAGCTAGTGACTCAAGAAAGATTTCATGCTAGCTTGTCAATGTTAAGTGTTGTTAGAAAATTCAAGTGAATAAAGGAAAGGAGGACAAATGCCTAAACATTTTAATTTTGCTATGCAGGTTTCATGGTTGCCCTTTTAGACTAGATGTTCAGTGATTATTCAACCCTCGATCACCTTTAAATTTAGTGATGTGGCCCTCAAACAGGTTGAAATCATCATAGTCTTTACACCATATAGTCCTCTTGTACGGAGACAATACAGAAAAACACCCACTGATTAGTTGTGATGAGAACTTGCCTGTGCTGGGTATCAGTTGCCATGCTGCTGTCCTCATAAATTTTCAGCATAGTCTCTGTGCGGTCATCTTTAAGCTCCTTTGGCTCCTTGAGCCTGCTTAAAATATCAAAGAGGTTGCATGACTGATTATGATCTGGAGGGGATTTTTTTTTAAGAGAGTGACATGACAGAAAAAGCACTCACCTGGGTTCTAAGCGTTCTTTCACCTTCGCTATGGATCGGATGTAAGGACCTATTTGCCGAGCAATAGTCGTCAGGTAGGAATTCTCTTGCTTCAACTGAATTAAGTCATGAAGTTGTGCTAGGAATAAAAAAAATAATAAAGAGTCAGCCATCAACCAGAGGCTGGAACGTGTAACATAGCACTTTATATTGATTTACCTTCATAAATTTCTTGCTCATTCGCCACTCTTTGGTAGGTTTCCTCCCAGACCTAAATGCATAATGTTGTAGAACTTATTTCTTTCTATTAAACAGGAAGTTAATCCACCACAATAACAAACATGATCAGCGTTTATGACAATCACCTCCTCAAACATGGCTCTCATCATCTCGACAGACGCGTATTCCGACGAGATCTCGTCATCCATCTCCAGCGACCTATCCAAGATCTCACTCATGGTGTCGGTCTTCATGAGGGAATGATGTTTAGTCAGGTCTCTGTGAATCTCCTGCACCTGGTCCTTTAGGTTCTGGATTTCCGTCTGCAAGTTCTACACAGACAGACAAGGAAAATATGGCTAGATGAGCAGCAGGGCAAACAAAGATGCAGTTACAAACCATATAATTAGCCTGTTAGCATCCTGTGTGCACCTTGTAGCTGTTCTCATAATTTTTGCAGTGCTCCATGAAGGGACTCTCCCCACCTTCAGCCAGGAGGACCTTTGTGCTGATGTAGCGGTGAGAAGTCGGCTTGCGGACCACTGAAGAATCCAGGGTCATATGTCCGACTGCTGGGGAGTGACAGGTCACAGATTGCAGTCTGCAGGGAGCAAAAAGCCTGCTCTGTGGAAATTCGGCACTGAACTTGTTCGGTTTCTTTAACAAGTGCAAGAGGTCCATGATGCATAACCAGGACATCTGTTTCTTTTCTTTCTTTCTTTCTTGGATACAGCCGTGGAAACCACAGCTCATCATTATTAAATGTATTATTCTGTATTTATTATTGAGTTCTGATTATAAATAACGGACCTAATGGTCCCTCTCAGTGGTAATTTCAGGAATATAAAGTTCTACAGCTAAAAGGATCCTGGAATGCAAAATGCTTGAGATCCTCTGCTCTACATATTACAGAGACACTAACATTCCGCAGCTATTGCCCAGTCCTGAGACACTCCCTGCCGTGGACACTGAGCGTCGCTGACCCAGAAGTAACAGCGGCTCCAGACAGCGGGCAAATTCAGACCGATACTCTGTGTTTATCTGTATAAAAATACACTCCATCAGAAAGCTGAAGATGGTTAAAAAAAATTAAATAAATAAATAAATAAACACTCGAAACGGTTTTTACCTTACTGCTCTGGGATGGCCTCAGTCTGTGAGGCAGCTTTACAATTTTCTTCAGCCTCTCCATCAGTTGCTGAGTGAGGTAGAAAAGCCATTAAGAAAGACTTTAATATGAGATCCTGAGCAGCACAAATAGTTTAATGCAGCAGTTTTTCATTTGAGCTGACTTCACAGAGGTAGGGAATCAATCTTAAGCATCATTTTAGGGTAAAATATGTACTCTTGATCTTTTTTATTAATGATAATAATAATCATCATCATCATTTATTGTTATTAATATTAATTTTGATCTTGCAAGTGCACTGCAAAATTTTTATATAAGATATTTATATATATAAGAAGTATTTATCTTGTAATATTCTTATATGCTTAATTCTAGATATCTTCCACTAACTCAAGCTTTAAATAGTCTTGAATAACCATATATTTCATTTATAATAATCTTATTATCAGAAATATTAGATCACCTTGCATATTCAAGCTTTACATGTAAAATATACATTTTTTCTGTGCCTGGCCAGGTTCAATTGGCTGTCACGGTAGCATAGTGGTTAGCATGTCCGCCTCACTGGACAAAGATCCTGGGTTTGAGTCCCTGACTAAGGTGCTTCTGAGTGGAGTTTGTATGTTCTCCTTGTGTTTGCATGGGTTTCCTCTGTGTACTCCAGACATGCACACTGAGTTGATTGGCTGTTCCAAATTGCCTGTAGGTGTTGATGTGAGTGTGAGTGGTTGTGTGTTTGTTTTGCTATGCAGTGGTCTGGTGAGCTGTTCAGGGTGTACCCCGCCTTAGGCCAGTGTCTGCTGAGATAGGCTCCAGCTTCCCCGCGACCCTAATAGTAGGATTAAGTGGTTCAGCAAATGAGTGAGTGAGATGTGAATGTGTTGCTGAACGATTTATGAAAAGTCCAGTCAAGTCCAAAATAATTTATGTTATCTAACCATCATCTTTCATGTAGATTTCACCTGGCCTTCATAATAAATAACTTTCTTGAACTAACTTACTATGAAGATACAAAAACGACCTGATTTCGTGCAAAACAAGTATGAATTTAAATGAGTGAGTTATGGTTGGATTTATTTCATCCTCATTCATTCATTTTCTGAACCGCTTATTCCTAATTAGGGTCGCGGGGAGGCTGGCGCCCATCTCAGCCGACTCTG
>JBCNYH010000003.1:23746389-23762221 GCA_039654325.1 Tandanus tandanus
GAACAAAGTATTTAATAAGAATATTTCATTCATTCAGATCTAGGATGTGTTATTTTAGTGTTCCCTTTATTTTTTTTGAGCAGTGTATAAGGATTACTGACCCAAGTCTTGTGTATGAGGCTAGGTGCAGACTTTCCACATCAGATTTCTATACTCGTATTTAGAAACTCAGGCTGTTCTCAGTATTTCCATTTAGATGTTTTTGATTATGAGATCCAAGATTCACCTTACTTGTTTGTTTTTTAAAAATACGGTATTAATCCCACAAGGGAAATTTGCCTCTGCATTCAGTGAGTGCCGCGCACACTCACACAGCAGTGTGCAGCCACATTGCAGCGCCCAGAGAGCTGTTAGGGGTTAGATGCCTTGCTCAAGGGCACTTCAGCCCTTCATGAAGGTGGAGACAGAGGAAGGCGCTGCTCGGTCCTCCCCCGCCACCACACATTTTCCCTGCCGGTTCGGGAAACGAACCAGCAACCTTTTGCTCCCAAACCTGTTTCTCTAACCATTAGGCTGCAGCTGCCCCTGTTTAAGATACTGCTCAAATACCTAAAACACCCACAATTTAATATTTACTGACGTTTCCAAAGATGCACTACAGCTCACCTGTTCTGAATACACTCCATCCAGAGTTTTGACCTCCTGAGCGGTGGTGGATGACTTGGGCTTGTTGTCTCCATATCCCTACAAAACACAAAACTTGTACAGTGGACTGGAATGCATTAAGAAATGTAATAAACAAACACAGAGCTGAATACATGCTTTAGATCCACTGTAATCCTTTCTTTTGCAGGTTGGCTACAGATTTACATGGCTTAGAACACAAACTAAGACCCTCTTTATAGAAGTTAATGAAATATAAAATAGAACGTTGTACTATGTTAGGACTACCAATCATTATTATATAAGCAGAAACACCATGGTCTGATTAATCCACGATCTTGGAATTAAAAATCATTATTCTGAGGGGATAATACTCAAAATAAAATGTTGGACACTCACAGTTTGTGTTAATCATTAATCACATTTTAAAACAGCCATTAAAAATCTGTTAGTTTTTTTTTCTTGTTTCCAGTAGTATATACACTAAAGCACCTTTACAGAGTGCAGTTTCCTTTTTTTTTAATTAGTAGTAATCTACTCTAGCTAAATAGCCCGAGTACACACTCTATCCACCTAAATTAATAAAGCACTGACATGCTTTCTTGACTGTGGACTTATTTTTTTTTAAAGAATGGGGCTAAAAATTGACCAAAATTACGTCACTCTTTATTCAGGACTTAGCATCTCACAAGCATGAAATTGTAACTCAAAGATTATAATTCAATGCAAAGATTATGATTTTTCCGACTATCTTGTCTTGGATCACACATCTGATGTGTGATCTTATCTGGGTTACGGAGAATACTCTGATTAAAATGACAGATTTGACAGAAATACACTTTCAAGAATGAAAAACCTTTGGGATCATTCACAGCCAACAAATTATTTAATAATCCCCTCAATAAAAACTCAAACTATAGCTGTAAAACCTACCAACTCTCCAAATGTAGGCGATGGTCCCCAGCTTATGGTGCTCTCATCAGCAGCGATGATAATACTGCTTTTCCTAAGACACCAAAGAGGACAATAGTTACACTGGTGCAGCATACAGTGCATTAAAATAGATAATATAGCTTTTTGCATGGCATGGCACTAGTGAGCACAACTAAAGATAGTTAAGGTAGGCTGAACCCACCCACAGGCCAGACTGCGGATTTTCCAGCCGCACAGGTCTTGCACAGCTTTTGGATACATGGTGGACTCACGAGATGTGTTTGTCACACCCCAGAAAAACAGGCCACCTAAAAACAAAGAGAATGGCACACCATTTACTCAGAGACAAAAGCATTATTTCAGATTGTATATTATTTACAGAGAGACTTCTTACCCATTTCACTGATAGCAAAGGAACACTGGTATCCACAGTATATCTGGGTGGCTCCACGGCCAGGGAAATCGAAGAGCTTGACCAAGCGAGGGACCATCTCGTCCTTCTGTTCAGTGTGGCCCAGTCGTCCGTAGCCCCCAAAACCCCAGGAGAAAACCCGCTTCTGCGAGTCCAGTACCAGCTATAAACAAGCAATCCAGCGCTTATCAGTCAGATAAACGGTCCTGAATTTAAGATCTCAGATTTTATTTCTAGGTCAGCTTTGCATAACATCTCGTGTAACATTTGTGGTTGGAATGAGGCTGCCAAGGACAAGTTTTGACTGGAAGCAATCACCCACAAGCTCTTTAATCCAGTGTTTCAAAAGTCTAAACATTTATTAAACCCCTTTATTCTGCACGTGTCCATTCTAAAGCACCTTCATGTCAGCATGACTTCACAAACACATGGCGTACTCTTGTTCAGACAAACCATCAAGCTTAACTGAAAACTTCTGAGCACTAAAAGCATCTCAATTCAAAAATTTAAAACAGAAAGACAGTCTGATTATACTCACGGTGTGATTGGCACCACAAACAACATCCCGCACCACAACGTTGGGTACAGGCATCACTTGGCCATCTTTAGTCTTCTCGATGAAAATGGCCACACGTCGAGCGATGAGCTCACAGTCGAACTCAATACGCTGGGCTCGAGCTATGAACTTCCCGTCTGAGTTATGTCCTGTTGAAAGGAAAATAAAGATCCATTCAGAAATTCGAAGTAAACTTGACAGCCAAAAGTACTTTAAATATTATAGATTACCTAGCTGGCCATACTCCGGACACCCGAAAGAGTAAATATTGCCCTTACAGTCCACCACCATACTGAACTCAGCACCACATGCCACTTTAACTATAGGCTGTCCATTGTACAAGATCTGCAGACAAAACAATACCAATCAGAGAGTTTATGCTTCAAACACAAACTTCATTACAGAGTTATCAGAATGATTAAAGAAAACAATCAACTCTTCCTTCTGATGCAAGAATTGTGTTACTGACTTGTGAATGTTATCTGAAAGATATTAAATATTTCAGAGAGAAGTTTCTTACTGTTGCTGGGCTCAGGACTGCATCTGTCTGATTACCCTGACCAAGCTGCCCAAGTTTGTTCTCTCCAAATGAGTACACGGTACCACTTTCTGGAAGGAAAAACACTAGTTATGCCAAACAACTGTGCTCGGTGTGCACCGAAACTGGGAATACACTTGGTGGGGTGGAGTGTTTGTGAGAGACACACAACACACTAACAAGTGGGCATGATTATGGCTGGAGCAAAAGTCTTCAGGGAGGTAGACCACAGTCAATTTAGGTGGGGTATTATATTCATTAATTACGCAATTATAAATTGCAATTATATTCATTACATTGCAAACTCAATTATATTCATTATAAAGGAAATCCCATGAAGTGCTTTTGGGTACTGGACTAACACTGTAGGAAAACATCTAAAGCAGGAACTTCTTAAAATCCCCAGAGAAGCTGGTGAGTGGTTTTAGAGTAGTTGTAAGATTAAACTCTCGCACATTGTCCTACCTGTTAAAGTAAGGGTGTGGTTGCGACCGCAGGCAGCGGACACGATCACCTCCTCCCCTAAACCCTCGACCAGCTTTGGGGCGTCCAACCTCTTGGTGTCTCCATGGCCCAGCTGGCCCTTATCATTGCGACCTGAGGGAGCAACAAAGGGGAATCTTAATCTTTAGCCATTCTGTCTAAGCACACACTAAATAGATCGAAATAGTAAGGTTAAGTTTGAGTGTTTGTTTATGGTACTCGAGTATTAGCACTTACAACCTTCTTGTTAGCTGTGGCTCTGAATTGAAAGCGTAATTCTTTTGCACTGCTGCAACATTAAAAACAAGGCAATAAACTAACCAAACTCCTTATTTCAATAGACCACACTGACATTGTGCTAAAATAAATGACTACTTAACTCGGATGCAGTTGTAAAAATAAATTTTGCATAGAAACTAGCACATTCTGGATTCAAATGTAGAGGTCATTCATTTGAAAATGTAAATAAATGCAATTACAAATGTAATGAAATGCCTCACAGCCAGGTGAGAAGCCCAATTACACAATTTTTCAAACCAATGTCTGACTATGACACCAAACGTGGACCTCAGACTATGTTTTAAAAGGTTGCAACACCCCTTAAATGTCCTTTTCTTGTATGAACAATAACTGTAGTTAAAGGTACTGTGTAGTGAATACATAAGTGCCCTTAATTATGCTTCCCATTATACATAACTGCACTTAACACAAATATAAATAGATCTAAAATGAACGTGCCCTTTTTAAAAAGTTTTATTCGAGAAGCTCGAATTTATTCCATTTTTTTGGGTGATGCAAAGCATGCACTCTGTCCTCAGTAACATTCATCTCACACCATGTACATGTTAAAGGCACACAGAGGTGTTTAAGGGCACAAACTGAAGAAAAACTAAAAATTAATAACACTTACAATTTTAATTAAGAAATGACACCATACTATAGAGGAATGTGCCACTCACCCCAGCTCCAGAGTTTGCCTTCGGTGGTGATGAGCAGGCTGTGGGCAGCACAGGGCCCTGACACCACACTGCTCACCATCACATCATTCAGACAGCCATAGCGATGAGGACCCCACAGATTCTGGCCAAGGTTCCTATATGCAGCTTTAAACATTACAACACACACACGTCAACAAAACTGGCACAAAGTTCAAGACATTCGCTCTTTTTTGCTTTCGTTCTCATCTGGAATTTTACATAAAACATACAAAAGGGCTGACGAGGACACTAATCCTCAACAACTAGATACTGAACAGATATAACTCCGTTATTACTTTAAAGTCTTCTCAAAGTATAATAGAGCAGCCATGGCCAAGATCAATTCTTTATTGATCCCATTAGACCATGGCCTACAAGCTGCACACAGCTGTTACAACACTGTCTGAAGCCAGAATACACCAATAGAAACAGGAAGAGCTCTCAGCTTTGACCTTCTTTGACTCAGTTTAGTACAATAACCCTGACCAACCGGCTGCTTAGAATTTATTCCTAATGTTCATGAAAGCAGTTATTTTATATATGTATGCACATTCTTGGATTACGTTTATACACAATCCTTCTTCCCAAAAAAGTTTAGGCAGGCAATTACATGGTTTATGATCAAGAATTCATAGGATTGTGTTGTGCCTGAAAGGTGCCTGTGCTCCAATACACACAAATTATTCACACAGAACATCCTCTTACAATGTAAAAGTCTACTCAGCTCGGAAAGTGCACAATTACGACACAAAAAGACACAAAGGCATAGTGTTTACTGAATATTTATCTTTGCTTAAAACACTTAATTTATTACATTTTATGACATCAGGAGTGAGATCACCAAATAAATTGGTCATGTTTGTGTGAAGCGTCTACTAAAACGATAACTAAGAATTTTATTAATGAATACTTGAATCATATCAAACATTTGGCTCTATTTTCAGCAAACTTATCTCGTTTAATTTATTTTAGGAAAAAATAAAAAAAAATATTTGGTTCGCAATTCCACCTCACAGCAAGGAGGTCCTGGGTTCAAGTCTCAGACAGGGGCGTTTCTGTGTGGAGTTAGAATGTTCTCCCCGTGCTTGCTCTGGGTACTCCCGTTTCCATCCCACAGTCCAAAGACATGCACATTAGGCAAACTGGCTGTTCCAAACTGCTACTAGGAGTACGCATGAATGGTTGTGTGTTGCTTTGCAATGGTCTTGCAAGCTGTTCAACGGGTACCCCACCTTCAGTTTCGGGTGAGACAGGCTTCAGCCTCCCCGTGACCCTAAAAGTAGGAGTAAGCGGTTTGGCAAATGAGTGAGTGAGTATGCATGTCCTTCCTGTACTTCTGTGGGATTCCTCTGGGTGCTCCAGTTTCCTTCAAAAGTCCAAAGGCAATCACATTGGACTAATTGGATATTCTCGAGAGCTCCAGGTGTGAATGGTTGTGTGTTAGCCCTGAGATAGCCTGGAGATCTGTCCAGGGTGTACCCCATGTCACACAAAGTCAACGTGACTGAACCAATGTGATTGTTTCATCACCCAACATCCCTCAATGAACAATCAGTATAAGATAACGAAGGAATGAATGTATTAATGTAGTTCAGTGACTGGTTGAAAAACAGTGTACTTTTTGTTTTGTTTTTTTTAAGTAAGGACGTTATATACCACCTGGATATGGAAAATAGTCACCCAAATAACAACAACTATGAAGTAACTCAAAAGGTGAGGATCATGTTACACAAGTTTACAAAAATGTTTAAAAACTGATCAAATCCTTTCCAAAAACTTTTCCCCCCACATATTTTAAACAATTCAGTTATAGGTCATAATTACTTCAGAGTTTTTAAGATGTTAAAGTCTAAAGCATATAATTAACAGCCCCAGAGATGTAATATTCAGTCAGGGAGAGAAAAAATATTTTTTGGGCCATGTGCATCAATACCTTGCTGCTTTGGCACTTCTTTTCTGCCAATCAGATCCCAGTTAGTAGCTCCAAAAACGAGCAGCTGACCTTTGACCTTGGGCACCTCAAGATTCTACAAGAGTAAAAAGAGAAAAACAAAAATCAGTACATTGTACTTAACACTTTCCTTATAGCATATAATTAGAAAATTCCTCTGACAACGGTAAAAAGTTCAACAGTGAAGGTACATCTATCCAAATTGGTTTCATGTAAACGGAATGTCTGGAATCAGAGATCGTAATAAATTCATTCTGAAAAGTTATTACGCATGCATATAAACACAGCTAGAGAAACTTGAGTATTATCAAGCATGAAAGGGTTTATTTAAAAAATAAATAAATAAATAAAAATAAACAAAAAAAGTACTCCGATTTCCTCCCAGAGTCCAAAAACATATACAGTAGGCTAACTGTCTGCTCCAAATTACTCCTAGGTGTGAGTGTGAATAGTTCTGTGTATTGGTCCTGTGATGTTCTGGCGAATCTTTCTGGGTGTACCCAGCCTTCGCCAGTCTCAGTATCGGCGGAGATAGGCTCCAGCCTCCTTGCAATCCAAGTAGGAGTGAGTGGATCAGCAACTGAGTGAGTAAATACTCCTGCAATGGCACTAGCAAAATCATCACGTGACCTCAGCTAAGGGCAAATTCTCATGGGAATAAAAACTTCAGGACTGACCAGCACATCACCTCAGAGTCACTAAGGGCGTCTTAATATTTTTTTAAAAATATATAGACATGATGTGTTTCAGGGTCCTTTAAATGGACTCGTGTGCTGCAAAAAAAAAAAAAAAACATAAAAAAATTACAGTAAAGGTGTAATGAAATGTGGGACCTGGTCCCAGATGAAATCTTACAATCTTTTCCTTCACGTCGTCGGACACAGTGACTGGCTGGAGGCCGGATTTAGCGGCTTGCTTGCCGGGTTTCTTTGTGTTTTCTTGCTCATAATCTTCAAACTCGTCGTCGCTGCTGAACTCCCTGTCTTTCTTTTTACCGCCGGTCCTCTTTCTCTTCAGTCCACCATTTCCAGACACATCAGTCACCTTCTTGCGTGGCATAGTAACTAAAAAAAAACCACAAACAAAACACCACCCTGAGAAATTAACACCGGGTGATGATGAGACTATCAAAACTCTGTTATCTTAATCATTAACACCAACTTCCTTTACACAAACTTATCGACTGGAGGAAAACTAAAACTCAACTACACAACACATCCAGTGCACTCGGGACTCCAGTTTAAAGCCTTTCTACTCCCACTGTCCAGCTGAAAGAACCACGAGCTTTGGAGGGGGAAAGTGCTTCCAGTGGGTGAATGAGAATTAGCTTCCGTGTGTCATTGTTTACAAGAGAGAGAGAGAAAAAAAACAAGCTAAACAGAGTTCAGTTATCAAACTTATTCGGGACAGTTATGCTCCACACCCGTCCCATACCCACTAGTCATATGTTACAGAGATATAATCGGGTTGAAGAGTGTGTTTGTGGCGTTTTTAGCTCGGGCATCACCGCCGTACAGCTTCGGCTCCGGTTGTTTCTTTGTTGTACGGTTATGCGGCTGGTTAGCAAACTAGCGCCGTTAGCAACAGCAGCAGCACGCGACCGCCAAGCTAACTAAACAATTAACCCGTGTCTGACTACAGAACACACTTCGGTACAAAATACAACCATTACACGTCTAAACACCGACCCAACACCGCCTATAACTGCCCGGAGAGTGAAAAATAACTCCACGACACCGAAACACTTCGACTAGAAGGATGTATTTAGCCGCGTTAGCAACCGACCAAGCGGACCGTGTTTACATGCAACAAAGCCACAACCTCAAACAGAGGCTTTAACATCAACATACCGGCTCGAAACTTTTCCCAGGCGCCTCAGACGCGTCTATTATAACTTAAGGAATGTAAAGGTTACTTCAGCTCTCGACGGGTGGCTGTATTAGACTTGTATATTTACAGTCCTCTGTGGTAAACTATGGATTTCCTGATTTAGCAGGTCCGCTCATGTCTGTCCGTCTTCCTCCGCTTTTTTTGATTGATTTGGAACAAAAGCGCGTGCGGAGTCTCCGCCATCTAACCACGTGGGTACAGCGGCGCTCATTTCATTCAGCTGCTCTCTCTCTCTCTCTCTCTCTCTCTCACTCACTCTCTCTCCCTTCCCCGACACCGGCGTACACAGCACTCTGCTCTCTTTCACACCACATTTTCGCCGTGTCCTTCTTCTCCAACATCTCTGTGCGGAGTTGATCTGAATTAAATAGTCCATTGATTTAATAAACAGACCTGATTGAGGCCAAAAGGACGTCTGTGATATTGATACTCTCTGCTTTTTGTTATAACTTTATTATATGGGGGATGCTTAGATGTCACCATTTAATTTCTTTTAAAGCCGTGAATGTAGGTCTGTCCAAAACACAAACACTGGATTTGAATAAATAAATAAAGTAAGAGAACTACAGTCTTTTAAGTTATTCCTATAGATATGCGCAGCGCCATCTGGTGGCCTGGAGGTCACCGCCAGCTTTAAAGTGCTGCTCAGTGCAAGTTTGTATTTTTTAATAGTATTTATTCAATCATTCATTCATTTTCTAAGCTGCTTAATCCTAATTAGGGTCGCAGGGAGGCTGGTGCCCATCTCAGCCGACTCTGGGCGAGGACACCCTGAACAGCTCGCGAGACCACTGCAGGGCCAACACACATACAAATATTCACACAATCATTCATGCCTAGGGGCAATTTGGAACAGCTAATTAGCCCACTGTGCATATTTTTGGACTTGTGGGAGGAAACTATAGGGCAGTGGTGGCTTAGTGGATAAGGCGATGGGTTACTGATCTGAAGGTAAGCAGTTCAATCTTCACTATCACCACTGTTGGGCCCTTGAGCGAGGCCCTTAACCCTCACTTGCTCAGTTGTATAAAAATGATAATTGTAAGTTGCTCTGGATAAGAGCGTCTGCCAAATGCTGAAAATGAAAAAAAAAATGCTGTAAATATAACTGGAGTACCCGGAGGAAGCTCAAACAAACAGGGGGGAGAACATGCAAACTCTCCACAGAAACTCCCCGAGCCCGGGAATCAAAACCAGGACCTTCTTGCTGTGAGGTGGACATGCTGACTGCTGCGCCACTGTGCCGCCCATTTTACTGATTTATTTATTTTTATTTTTTGCACAGTTTCACAGTTCCAGGACACCCTTCCCAGAAGCGTTTGCCCTGCACACACTGTATTACATTTGAAAAAAATCCTAGACCACTCGCTCACTCATTTGCAGAACAGCTTAATTTTGTTATTTTTTTAAATTTTATTTTGTTTTGATGTATTGTATTAATCCTGAAAGGGAAATGTTGGCTCTGCGTTTAACCCATCCAAAGTGAGTACACACACTCGGAGCTGTGGGCTGCCACACATTGTGGCACCTGGAGAGCAGTTGGGGGTTAGGTGCCTTGCTCAAGGGCACCTCAGCAATGAAGGTGGAGGAAGGGAAGGTGCAGCTCACTCCCCCACCACCACACATTTTTCCTGCTGGAATCAAACCAGTGACATTTAGGTCCAAAACCCACTTCTCTAACCATTAGGCCATAACTGCCACCAGAAGCACATCTGGTGCTTAACCATACTGGGGTCACCTATCTCAGCTGACACTGGGCGAAGGCGGAATACACTGTAAACAGCTTGCAAGACCATCGCAGGGCCAACACACATACAACCATTCACACTCACACACACCTAGGAGCAATTTGGAACAGCCAATTAGCCTAGTGTGCATGTCTATGGACTGTGGGAGAAAACTGAAGTACCCAAAGAAAAGCCACACAAGCACAGGGAGAACATGCAAACCCCACACAGAAATCCCTGAGGCCAGAACTCAAACACAAGACCTTCTTGCTCTGAGGCAGACGTGCTAACCACCGTGCCACCGTGCCGCCAATCCAAGGATATAGATCATAAATTCATTCATTCATTTGCCGAACTGCTTAATCCTATCAGGGTGGTGGGAAGACTGGAGCCTATCTCAGCCGACTTTGGGCAAAGGCAGGGCCATCATAGGGCCCACACCCACACACACACACACACACACACACACACACACACACACACACAAAACCACTCACACCTAAGGGCAATTTGGAACACCCAATAAAGTTAATTTGCATGTCTTTGAACTGTGGGAGGAAAGCGGATTACTCGGAGGAAACCCATTCAAATACAGGGAGAACAGGTAAACCCCACACAGAAATGCCTTGGCCGAGCCCAGGATTCGAAGCCAGAACCTTCTCACTGTCAGGGTGAAGTGATAACCACTACGACACCATGCCGCCTATCATAAATTGTAATGCCAAACTGAAAATATTCTGTGGAAGTAGTTATATTTTCAATTCCTTTTACTGTTCCGTTCGATTTTTTTTAAAATAGAAAATAGATTGCAGGGCACCACACACACATTCATACACTCATTAGCACCAAGGGAATTCAGTGTAGCCACTCGGGGGGAAAAAATAAAAAATAATAAAAAATTGGAGAACCCAGGATGGAGTATTGGAGAACCCAGGATGGAGTAACCCAGGAGCATACAAAACTCTGCAGTAATGTCCTGAGTAACCTGAGCTCAGGATCACACCAGGAATCCTGGAGCTCTGAGGTGGCAACACTACCTGTGCTAACACTACAAAAAATGTTTTAAAAAGTGTTGCTATTGCTAGTCATTACACTTGTTATAGCAGTTTGTAACACTGTAACAAACCTGCGAGGGTGGGAGTAAATACAACAGATGCAATCTTATGAAACAAGGCATTTATTTTTCCACTTTTAACATGTTCACCTTCCCATTTTTATTACTTATCATACTGCAAGTGATATTTGTGACAATTTATACCCAAAATTCAATAATTCTGTCTGTACTGCTACTAAGAGAACAGGTAAAGCAATTAAACCAGGGGTACATAAGAGTTGTATTTTTTTTTAATTCCTAAATTATAAAGAACTTCTGAACTATTGCAGTCACCTCTAGAAACACTGGCTTCCCCCTGGTCAAGATTAAAGATTAAAAATGTTTTAAAAAATGGATTTTGTTAAGCGTTAAGAGCAGTGTCCTAGTTATTTGAAGAAATTAGTCTTAATATAGTGAACGGTGTTATCAAACCATACAATTATTTATATTGATGAAAATTTGGTTTGTGAAGGATACCAGACATGGGTTCATATATTAAGTTTGTTAGAATGTAATCTCAATTTTTGAAGTGTTCAACCTAACAAGATTTCAAAAAGTCCATGTTTTAATCCATTTCCATCTGCTCCATATTGGGCTCAAAAACTCTCGACTCCTTTTGATTTGCAAGCTGAAAAGCCATTTAACAAGTACAGACAAGTATTTTGGACATTCCTGGCATATTTAGACGACTTAACGAAGCTAAATTTGGGTAAAACTTATGACACAACTCCTTTAATTCTCATTCATCTCACTCATTTGCTGAACCGCATAATCGCATAATATAATATATCCTGAACAGCTCGTCAGACCCTCGCAGTTCCAGCACGCACACAACCATTCACACCCAAACCTGGGGGCAATTTGGAGCAGCTGATTCACCTAATATATGTCTTTGGACTGTGAGAGGAAACCGGAGTACCTGGAGGACACCCACACAAGTACGGGAAGAACATGCAGACTCCACATAGAAATGCATGAGCCCGGGACTCGAACTGATGACCTTGCTGTGAGGTGGACGTGCTAACCACTATAACCACTACTCCTTTAATTTCACACTGAAAATGTATTCTTAGAAAATAAACAAAACCTCTTGCAAAAAAATACTTTGTGCAGAATCACTTTGCTTGTACAACAGCACTGAGTCCTATAATGAATGATGATGATACTGTATGTGGACTCTGAATGCACTCCGATATACAGAGTTTATCAAGATTCTCCAGGGTCATCTGTCTTCTCTTTTGGACTCCCCTCTTCAGAACATCCCAGGTGTTTTTTTGTGGATTTGAATGTATAGTTTAGATCATTCTCCTGCTTGAAGGTACAAACTCAGGCCAGTCGAAACTTCTTGACAGAGGCAGCCAGATTTCCATTTAAAATCTCCTACAATTACATTTTATGGCATTTGGTAGACGCTCTTATCCGGAGCAACTTACAATTATCTTTTTTTTTTCTTCTTTTTTTTTCAGCTGAGCAATTGAGGGTTAAGGGCCTTGCTCAAGGGCCCAACAGCGGTTGCACTGGGGATTGAACCCTTGACCTTCGGGTCAGTAATCCATTGCCTTAACCATTGAGACACCATGGCTGGAACTGTCGTGGCCATTCTGACAGATCTTGGAGGCGGCCTCATGCAAAAATATGAGCGGAGGAAACATACACTTGCCTGAGAAACATGAGTATCTGAGCTGCATACATCGCAGCAGTCATGTCTCCGAGCATGATCTGTGATGCGTACGTGGCAGTTGCTGTTCCATATACATTTTTACCTCCAGGGAAAGTTACAGTAATATACGGTAAGCTATGTATGCCTCATGGATGTATTACGGTTGCAACCGTTGAACTGATCTGACGCTTGAGCCATGGCTAATTTCAATATGATTAAACTTTCTGAGAATGAAAGCCACGCCCTCCCTGGCTTTCACATATTTTGATAGGAGTGCCCAGAACACGCTGGTTGTTCCGTGGTAGGCTAAAAGTCCTCTACCATGGTTTACCATGGTAACAGGAATTCCATTTTCAAGTTTAATAAGGTGAACTTCTCAAATCCAGATTGTGGATTAGATTCCTTTTGTTTACATCAGACCCACCTTGAGTGTCGTTTTCTTCCTTCACCTGCTAATAGAATTTAATAGCTAGCGTTTATCAAATCCGAGTGTATACAATTGTGATTAGATGGAATTGTTTTATTTATTTTTTGGCACAGGATCATGGTCTTACTGTAGATTTGCCAACTTGGTGACTCCAGTATTCTACCAACTTCTACAAATCTCCAACCTCGCCTCTGTAACCACCTTCCTCAATGGTTATGCTGACATCCTCTTCCACAAAGATTTATTGCAGATTTTTGGTTGCTTTAAACTTAATTATTGCCCCAGTGATGGTTATATGAGACGTGACCTTACCTTTCTTTACCAAGGACGATGATACTCCTGGAGTTGCTTCCTGAGGAGCCAATACAGTAAAGACCAATAATTTTTTTAACCACGGTCCAAAACGGATCATTTGCGAATGCAACTTTGTCCTTTTCAGGTCCTATGGAGCTTGCCCTCTTTGGTACCCCATATCTTATAGACATATCACTGTATGAACAAGTCCTGGGGCGGCACGGTTAGTGGCAAGTATGTCCACCTCACAGCTAGAAGGTCCTGCTTTTGAGTCCCAGGCTTGGTGAGGGAGTTTCTGTTTGCATGTTCTCCATGTGCTTGTGTGGGTTTCCTCCCACAGTCCAAAGACGTGCACCTTAGCCTAATTGGTTGTTTCAAATTGCCCCAGGTGTAACTGTGAATGGTTGTGTGTGTGTGTGTGTGTGTGTGTGTTGGCCCTATGAAAGTCTGGCGAGCTGTTTAGGGTGTACCCTGCCTTCGTCCAGTGTCGGCTAAGATAGGCTCCAGCCTCTCCCTGACCTTAATAGGATTATGCGGTTTGGCAAATGAGTGAGCAAGTAAGTGAACAAGTCCTGACCTGTGCAGCTCTGTATTTTTTTTTTCTTCAGACAACCTAATACATCTATCATGGATTACAGTTTGTCCTCTTCTTGTCTTCAGAGTTGCTTCAGGAGTTTTCACACCATTAACGTCAGCACATTTTTTTTTTTCTGTTTTCAGGCTGCTGTGGGGCTGGGAGACGGATATCAATACCTTCCCTTTGGCTGTTGGAGAAAATACATTCTTCACATGAACATTTAAACATGATTAAACATAGCCTATGAGCTATAAGAAGTACCAAAGGTCATTTATGACGGAGAAGGCTCTCCTCACTGGCCGCGCAGTCTGTATTTGTAATGTTGTGATGTACATGGGGGTTAATTTTTTTTCAGTGATGTCTATTGGGTGACATTCCCAACCTACACAAGCTTCAACTCGAGTCAAGTGTTCTAAATCACTGTAATATTTTATCTAACAAAAATACTGCTGCTGAGTACTAATTTTAAGTCTTCCAAGTTTTAAAGTAACCTACTGGCCCTTGGCCAAAATTAATTTTGTCCAAATCGTCTGTTTTCTGATATTTACTCAAAACACTGTTTTATGAAATCAAAAGGGGACATTTCTAAAGCTTAGTGCATAGGAGGCCCAACCCAATTCCAGGCAGTGTATCACACTGAGATTAGGTCTAACACACCCTGCTTTACTCATGATGTTAGGTCAGGCCTGGAACAAAACATTTCCACGCTCTCATAGCTTTAGCAGCAGGGTTAGCCTGGTATAGTTTAATGAAAGGGTGTTCAATCTTATCCATAAAGGACTGACGTGACTGCAGGTTCTCATTCTAGTTAAACAGGATCCGCACCTATGATTAAACAGGTGGAATTAGGTATAGCTCTTGCGTTGTGTGAATAAAAACCTGCAGATACACAGGCACGAGAAATCCAGTGTAATAAGCAACAGGGGCCAAACAGAGCTTACAAGTGATGGTGAAGTGTATCTCTAGCTGGACTCCATTACAACCACATTCTCACCTCCTGTGCCATACTCTGATTTCGTTTGTATTCAGTTCAACCATTTGTTAAAGACCAAAACAAAACCTTTTTAAACAAATGTGTATTAACCCAAATCCAAAGGAGTTTGTGATATTTAAATTATTGTGAAATCAATCATGCAGAAAAATGGATTGTATTTGGAATTTAATAGCATCTAAATTTGTGACTTGCCATAGAGCATGGGTCTCCAACCCTGATCCACCTTCCTGCAGGTTTTATCTTCATCCAAAATCGAACACACCTTTTTTAGCTCATTAACAACTTTGTATCACATGGTCAAGTGTGTATGGTTAGGGTTGAAGCCAAAGTTTTCAGGAACGTCTCTCTCCAGGAACACGGTTAGAGACCCCTGTATCGAGGATCATGAGAATAGTGCACTGGCCCCTTTAAGATTTCAAGTCTTTTTATCCACTGTAAGAAAGAACAGCTTGATTTGAATTCAGTCCACAAAATAGTCAGATATCATGGTTATTATAGCAATATGAGATGAAAAAGTTTAGTATGATTAGTATGATTGAAGTTTAGTATGATTAGTATGTATAAAGTTTCGTATGATTGGAGTTTAGTATGATTGGAGTTTAGTATGAAGTTTAGTATGAAGTTTAGTATGATTGAAGTATAGTATGAAGTTTAGTATGAAGTTTAGTATGATTGAAGTTTAGTATGAAGTTTAGTATGAAGTTTAGTATGATTGGA
>JBCNYH010000003.1:23781338-23794781 GCA_039654325.1 Tandanus tandanus
AGATAGATAGATAGATAGATAGATAGATAGATAGATAGATAGATAGATAGATAGATAGATAGATAGATAGATAGAATTTATATGCTTGTATTTCAAGTCAGATGTTCATTGAAATATGAACAGCAGACTAGCAAACAAGATCAGTGGTGCATTTTGTTTTTCAGTCTCTACATGCCTAGGTATATTTCAGGCCATTTAACAACAGGTTCTTGTGCAACTTATCTGTGTTTGAAATGGTGAAATTTGGAAAAAATAGGCGTAGATATCTGAGGTCTAAACACCATAATGCCATGGTTGGGAGCAGAAAAAAAATATCTGGCCGAGAGAGTTACTGTGACATTAACAAAGGGCTATAAGTTCAATAAATGAATGCCAATTGGCAAAACAAGTAATCAACAATCTGGACTAGAGTCACTGCCAAATAATACCTACTCAGTGGTGCTGGATGGATGGTAGATAACTTATGATTCATTCATTCATTTGCCAAACCACTTAATCCTTCTAGGGTCATCGGGAGGCTGGAGCCTATCTCAGCTGACTCTGGGCGAAGGTGGGGTACACCCTGAACAGCTTGCCAGTCCATCATAGGGCCAACACACACACACACAATCTTCCACACTCACATCCACACCAAGGGGCAATTTGGAAAAGCCAATTAGCCTAATGTGCATGCCTTTGAACTGTGGGAGGAAACCCACACAAGACCACATGACATTAAAAAATCCACACAGAAACACCTTCACTGAGCCCAGAACTTGAACCGAGGACCTTCTTGCTGTGAAGTGGATGTGCTAACCACTCCGCCACAGTGATGCCCACAAAGGGCATTTATTCATTCATTCATTCATTTTCTGAACCGCTTAATCCTAATTAGGGTCGGGGGGAGGCTGGCGCCCATCTCAGCCGACTCTGGGCGAGGGCAGAGTACACCCTGGACAGCTCGCCAGGCCATCACAGGGCAGAAACACTCTGACGGCTATGCAGCCTACTCTTGACGAAAATCAGCAATGGATCTTTTACATGCCTCTCACCCCAGACAGTGATAGACATGGCCGGTCTTTGATAACCCAGTTAGCTGCATTGGGGGGGACAGCAGTGACATCCCGTTGATAGTGGGGCTCAAACCCCTGACCTTGGGATCAGTAATCCAGCACCCTGCCACCGGGCCACCGCTGCTCCAAAGGGCATTTATAGAGTATTAAATCTAAAACCTTCAGCCAATGTCCAGTTCTGTGTCTGTGAACTCTGTGATCTCCAGGTTTACATTCAAGACCCGAATGCCACTATACACCCATCATGAAGAAGGCTGCTCCTATGTTTGCTCAGAGAGGTTTGTTACTCTAGGGGGCCATGAATCCTCCCACCGAATGGAAGATTTAGACAAATAATCTATATGTAAATAATCTGACATATTCAAATCAAAACTTCATCAAATCAAAACCTGCATCTGCTTTTATTTACTATCCATGAAGGAAGAGATTGTGTGCCTTTGAAAATATTTGACCTACTCAGGGGATTTACTAGAACCCGCAGAAATGTTCACACGTGATCCTGGATGCTCACATATGAATTTTTTTCCAATAATGAATTACTGCATCGAAACTAATCCATGATTTCATTGATTATGCATGTGACATCCCACTTGAATTTCAATTGCATGATATCAGGAGCACATCCATATCCACAGCTCAAAAACAAACAGACAAACAAACAAAAAAAAAAGAATCAGTGTTCTGAGTGACATATGTGTGTGTTCAGTTCAAGCACCAGCTCGCACACAGGAATGGTTCAGTGTGGTGTCCGAACTCACACTACGACTGCACAAAGGTACATGGCCTGGTCTCCGCCTAGAACTGATTAATTAGTGTTGCCTTAGATGCTAGGAGGTGTCCTCTTTATCCCTGTGGTTACTAAATTTGTATCTTTTGTGTGTTGGTGTTAAATTTTGGCTACTTTGTGACCCCAGTGTTGTTTATACGGTATTAAAATTCTTAAGACTATTCACTATGTCCTCCCAGTATGTTATTCTCACCCTGACCTTAAAGTATGAGTACATATAAACAGTCTAAAGTTAATACTAGATAGTCAGATCAATCAAATGATTCCATCATGATATTATCCACTTCCTGGAACGGCATTAATACCTGCACTGCAGCAACTTTATGCCATAGTTAGAATGCAGTGTGTCGTGACCTTAGTCTTAGTACTGCTCTCAAAGTTTGCTTTGTTGATCCAATTTGCTGGTGACATTGAAAAAGTCTTTGTCGTTGTTTCTGTACTCTCCAGATTCACTCTCTTCCAGTTTCAATTGTGCTTCTGCCTGCGTTGCGATCGATACCACAGTCTGTTTAATGAATACCTCATTCGGTTTAATGGCTGCTGCTTTTAACTACAAAATCAATAACTGTTTGGAGGTTTTGGCTTCATACTTTTTCAATGTGGAATGTTAAACAGGTGCACAGGCCTTTAAGACACACAAATACAGGTGCACAGGCCTTTGAGCGCATTCGGTGATCAGATGAGAATTAATATGGGAAAGAAATGCACTTAATATATTAACCCTGAGACTGTTTGTCCTGTAGGAAAGCTGGCTTCTGAAACGGAAGGAGGTTTGCCCTCTTCTTCCTTGGAGGTACACTCAGGCCCTTCCCCAGACACCGAAGTGATTTATGATGATGTCCCGTGTGAAAACATCCCCTCTCCTGATGCAGGTAGGTGATAGTGTCAGGGCTCAATGTGCAATATTCTGCATGTTTTCCACATAAACTATGAATGTAGAACGTAAGGTAACAACCCAGACAGCGAATGAGTTATTGTTCAGTGCTGGCCTACATGTGCATTTTCATCTGGTCTACAAAACTCTGTGGAATGATGGCAGTAACCTTAGAACTTTCAATTCGGACAGTTTGGGCCAAAATGAAAAGCTACATGCAGATGGTTGCACTAAACCCAGATTCCAAATGCACCATAAAACTCTAAATGTAGCTGTTTTTTAGCACGAAGTTGTTTCTTTAGTGTAAATTGTCTACTTTATAGGCAATGAAGAGTTTTGATGATCCTGATGCCCAAAAAATGGAATGAATGAGGAGAAATGTTGTTTCTGCTATACTTTTAAACTTTATATGCCACCAAACTGGAAAAGTATAGCTCTGGTCATTCTTACACCACAGTCTTAGACATATTTTCATTCATTCATTTATTTATTTTCTAAGACACTTAATCCTAATTAGGGTCGCGGAGAGGCTGGCGTCCATCTTAGCCAACTCTAGGTAAATGCGGGTACACCCTGAACAGCCCGTCAGGCCATTACAGGGCCAACACACATACAACCATTCACACTCACTCTTACATCTCGGGGTAATTTGGAACAGCCAATAAGCTGACTGTGCATGTTTTTGGACTATGGGAGGAAACCGGAGTACCCGGAGGAAACCCGTGCAAGCACGGGGAGAACTTGCAAACTACGCACAAAAAAACGCCGTGAGCCCAGGAATCGAAACCCGCCACCTTCTTGCTGTGAGGCGAACATGCTAACCACTGCACCACCGTGCCGCCCTAGACATCTTTTGTTTGCACAAATAATAGTATAACCGATTAAATGCAAACTAAATATCCATTTTACAGAAAAAATTATTCTTTTTCTCCAAGTTGGTTCAACAAGGGATGCTTTATTAAAATTAAAACTTTTTTAAAAAAGTTTTTCCTCTTAAAGAAAAAAATTGCTTTTCCTGTATAAAAATGAGACGAGGGTATCAGTAGGCAAGTAAGTGATACGATCTCCATTTTGTTTTCTGTGAAGGTGATGATATGATCTATGAGGATGTGCAGAGGCCTGAGGAATCGGCAGAAGGGATGGATAATGGCTGGAGCTCTAGTGAGTTTGAGAGTTATGACGAACAATCAGACACCGAGACCAAGCCACGGACACGCAGCAAGGTAGGAACAAGCTCAGGTTCAACTTACGCCTGAATCAGTGATTTGCTCTCTTTAAAATCTTATCTCTAAGGTCAATGCCGGGTGCAGCGTATGGGATTTCATGAGCTGAACATCTTCATCACATTCTGTGATTTTTTCTTCTATTTTATTTTTACCATGATCAGAAAGAAATACTGATCATTGCTGCATATTGTCACAAGGTGGCAATAGATACATGCTGTCATATGCATACATTACTACATCCACTCAAGCCTTGTGCTAAAAGGTGGCAAAACTCACAAACCACTAACATATGACAGACAGAGCATTTGGGTGGAGAGGAAAGTTAATTCACTCAGTGGATTTTTTTTCCACTTCAGCACTCTTTTTCAGTTCTCTTTCCTTCCTGTGCTTCCCCTTGTTCATTTTTGTCTTTCCTTTGGTGCCGATGCTGTCTGTCTGCATTGCTGCGCTTTATGCATGGTCTCAGATGAAAACAGGTACAGAAACCTTCCACTAACCTCAGCAGTGAACCGTTTTTAGGTCCTGGTGTCCAATGGATGATACATTTATGCATGCTTGTTGGGTCATTTCTGCTGCTTGTATGTGATATTTATGTTAGTCACAAGAGGAGATAAAGCATAATTACTCTTTTGATTGTTCTTGAATGTGTGACTGTCCGCTTGTCTGGCTTTCCCTCTGTTTCCTCATTCTCTCCCATCCTTCTCTCTCTCTCTCTCTCTCTCTCTCTCTCCCTCTCTCTCTCTCTCTCTCTCTCTCTCTCTCTCTCTCTATATATATATATATATATATATATACACATTGATCTAAACCCCATCCCTACTGACCATGTGGATACGGTGCTGACCTTAGATTTCTCCCGATGTACGGCGCATAAAGGAGCATTGTGCCCGGACCAAACGGGAACTGGCCATGCGGTTAGGGGCTCGAGACGTCAGCCAGATCAAACAGGCCTATGACATCAAGGTATATTTTCTGCAACTGCAGCATCTGCAACTGCTGCATCATTCATCAATAAATATGGTCAAACATAAGATTATAACTTGTGCACATTTTACAATCATCTAACCATATTCAGACATGCTTCCTCTTGCTCCGTCTTGCACAATGCAAAAAAAAAAAAAGGCTTTGCTTCCCAGTGAAAATGAAACTGTCTAAACAACCCCAAGCTTACAGCAAATGAACCATAAGGGACCATCAGAGAGTGACTTTCCCTGGTTGCTGTTGCACGCTGTTCTCTGTACCGGATCAGCCCTTTTTTTTTTTCCCCCTCTTCCTCTGAGCTGCAGATGTCCATTTCAGTACTCATCTCCTCTCTCTCAGGTTCAGCAGCTCATGAAGGCTGCCCGGAATGGCACTAAGGATGGACTGGAAAAGACTAAAATAGCCATGATGCGCAAAGTGTCCTTCCTGAATAAAAAAGAAAACACAGGTTTGAGACACAGCTTTTATTATTATTTTTTTATTTTTTATTTTTTTTTTAATTATTATTATTATTATTATTATTATTATTATTCACTTGTTAAAATCTGAAAGTTAATATATATGATTTTGCCATTTAATTAAGCAGTCAGGGCAGCATGGTGGAAGGTCCTGGTTTCGATTCCTGGGTTTGGGAGTTTCTGTGTGGAGTTTGCATGTTCTCCCCGTGCTTAGGTGGGTTTTCCTCGGGTACTATGGTTTCCTCGGACAATCCAAAGACATGCACATTAGACTGTAGCTGGTTGTCATCCTAGGTTTAAGTGTGAATGCTTGTATGTGTGTTCGCCCTGCAATGACCTGGCAAGCTGATCAGGGTGCACCCCACTTTCGCCCAGTGTAGGCTGAGATCGGCACCAGCCTCCCTGTGACCCTAATAGGATTAAGTAGTTCGGCAAATGAGTGAGAGTGAGAATAAAGCGTCAGTCAGAGATCTTTAATCGTCAATGGGGCATTGATGAAAACTGTGAGATTTTTAAAGCAGGAACTAATAAGGTTGTATGTAAATATGAAACGATGCAGAAGACACAGAAGATGACTCTGGTTACCTAGATGTCACCGTTTCTGAAGTGAAACACCCGCCACCTCAACTTTCTCCCATGCCAGCGGGTCTCACCAGCCAACAGGTATGTATGTGTCTGAGAAGTGAAACCAAAACCGCAGCCTAGATATACAGAGTTATTTTGTTAAACTCGTTTTTTCTTTCAGACTGTAAGACGTCACATTCTTGGCTCTATAATCCAGAGTGAGATAAGCTACTTGGATTCCCTCAGAAGGATTCTGAAAGTAGGTCACTGATTTGCAATGTAATCGTGTAATTATCTAAAACGCTATCACTTTTAATTCCATCCTTGCAATACATACACATAAATGAGTATTACATCCATAGCTCTAGGATTTGTCTCTTACATTTCTGATTCAATCCCAGGATTATCAAAAGCCTTTACTGGAGGCAGAGCCACGTATCCTGAGTACGAGAAAAATCCAGCCCATTTTTTACCGGGTGAAAGAGATCCTGCAGTGCCATGCCATGTTCCAGATTGCCCTGGCATCCCGTGTAGCTGAATGGGACCAAATAGAGACCATCGGGGATTTGTTTGTAGCCTCTGTAAGTCCGAGAATTTCCCCCCCAAATGAGTTTATCAGCTAAAAGGGCTCAAGTTCTGTTGTTTATGCACTTAAATCAAATACTTGGGTTTTTAGATAAGCTTGAACCTTTTGGTTTCTTTTCTTTGCTTGAAATGGTGTCATGTATTAAGTAATAGGAAACATCTGAGTTGAAGTATTGTCATGTGAGTGGGTTTTCAAAACTAGCCAGTAATGAAAGAGGAATCCTAAGATGCATAGCCATGTTATTTCCATTGTGGTTAAAAAAAGAAAAAGAAAGAAAGAGAAAAGCATAAAAAAGGGCAATATCAGGAAGTATGATCTAACTGAAAGTGTGGAACAGACGTTCTGTAAACTCAATGTTGTTTATCTGGTCAGTAAAATGTACTCTCTACAATACAACTCAGGGTTTCACACTGGATATGTTTGTTCTGACTTGTTCTGAAAAAAAAAGAAAGAAATCTTGTGCTCAGCATTTCTATTTAAACAGTACTCATTTCCTGTGTGGTACCAAAGCTGTGAGCAGCAGCTGTGCTTATTTTAAACATGTAATACAAAGGATTCAAGCATTCGTAATAAGTCAGGTTTGCAACAACAGCCTCAGCTAAAATGTATGATTGCTGATTACTGAAAGCTCTTTTTAGACTAGAGTCATGCATAAATATGTTGCTTTGTGAAATTTTGTGTGTGCGTGCGTGCGTGTGTGTGTGTGTGTGTGTGCATTTTTTCATAACCCTCTCTCTGCCTTTCAGTTTTCAAAATCAATGGTTCTTGACGTATACAGCGATTATGTCAACAACTTTACAAATGCAATGGCTCTCATCAAGAAGGCCTGCATGTCCAAGCCTGCATTTCTAGAATTTCTTAAAGTAAGAAATCTTTCTCTCATTTTATTGGTTGTTATTTTTATGAAGAGTTTGTTTGCAAAAAGAAAAAAAAAAGATAGGTCCAATTGTTTTAATCATGAGAAAAACAACTTTTTCAGTAGCTTTTTTTAAGCTACTGAAAAAGAGGGTTTTTATTATTATGATGTTGAGTTAAAAATGAATATATGCAGCAGAAGAGGGTCGGGTGGTCCTGGCACAGTCAGGCTGGTTAGACACATCATCAGCTCAGGTACCCTTGCCCGTTTTACACGCAGCCCAGACAGCGAATGGGATTTCTCCCAGGAAGCACCGCCTAGTTGAACCCGCCAAGAACTTTCCAAAGAATATGAAGACTCCCCAACACTGCAGCCTTCTGCATTGCCCAGACTTGATGGTAGCAAACCCGGGTACTCCCTTGACCTGTGTTAGTAGGTTGCGAGGTACCAAACCAAGGGCGCCGAGAACAATGGGGAGTCGGATGACTGTGTACAGTGGATGCAAGCAAGACATTTCAAAAGCAAGGTCTGCATACTTGGTATGTTTCTCCTGAATCTTGCCAATCACAATACTGTCAAAAGGGACAGAAAATTCAATAATATAAATAACTTTATTGTTTGTCAAACAGGACAAGGCTTGTTAGGCTGTAGATTATTTTTATTATTATTATTATTATTATTATTATTATTGTTATTATTATAATTAAAACAACTGGACTTATTATTTTTTTTTGCAAACAAACTCTTCATACACTGTTTGAGGTACAAGTAGCTTCTTGCACCAGTTGCTTGATACGCACTACTTCTCAGTGATTGTGAGCTGCATTTTAATTTAAATATAACAAGAGGAACTGTTGTATCTGACCTGCTCCCATGTTTCTTTGAATCTTAGAAAAGGCAGGCTGTCAGCACAGACAGGATCACCCTTTATGGCCTGATGGTGAAGCCAATCCAGCGTTTCCCTCAGTTTATACTCCTCTTACAGGTCAGCGCTTTTATGCATACATACACACATACACATTCTTTATCTGTCACACACATGCACACATATGCTCATATGTTCTCCTCATCCAACTTTAATGGGTTTGAGATACAGTTAGATAAAACTGCACTTCTTAGAATACATCTTAACGGACTTGACTTAGAGAAAGTGAAACAGAGACGGAGATCCCACAGTATTATAAAAACAGATATACAGACTGCATGGTGGATAGCAGCATGTCTTAGCATGTAATCTGTCCTTTAGTACTGTATTTTAATTTGACAGCCAATCAAATACACAACTCCCTTCAGTGCTCTTTCAGATGCTCATCAAGGCAACACCACTTCCAATTGACACCCCCATTTCTGTTGCTGATTGGGTGGAGTAGTGTTGTGTGGCTTGCTCCTAGCCACTTCAGTTTTTCCCCCATCTACAAAGCCCAAAACCAGGCTATGTACAAACACCAGCATACACAGAAAACACACAGCTGAGATATTATAAAAAAAAATATAAGGAGATATTAGCTGAATTTGCAAAAAAAAAAAAAAAAAAGTGTGTTAGATTAGAATTCACATTTATGGCATTTGGCCTTATGCAGAGCAACTTCCATTTGTACAACTGAGTAGTTGAGGGTTAAGGGCACAACAGTGACAGATTGGTGGTACTGGAGCTTGAACCCCCAACCTTTTTGAACAGTAACCAGAGCCTTATCCACTGAGCCACCATTATCAGTGCAAACCATCCTCTTCCACATATAAGAAGACACAGAAGCTCATGATTGGCTTCTCTAATTCTCTAACCAAGCTCAGGATTGGCTTATCTAATCTCTAATTGGTAGGGAAGAGAGCAATGCCATTTATCCCACCCAACCAGAGAGCAGGGCTAATCATACTCTTTGGTACACTATAGACCAAATGCTTTTGTGTAGCTCCAATTGAGAGTCACTAGTTGACATGTAAATGGCATCATTAAATTGTTTGTTAATGATTCATGGGTAATTATTCATGGTTTGTACATTTTCACACAAAATATGGTTTATATCCCAATTGCTTTTACATTGTTTACACTATTGATAATGTTTGCACGGCACTGCTTCAATGCTGCTGATTAGTATTCACAGCTTCCCAACAATCGCCCAGCTGCATTTAAATAAACGAGCCATTAAATTAGTCTGATTATTAATTTATTTAATGTATACCAAAACAAATTAGTGCTGAAAAGAAAGAACATTTAACAATTTTAGATTTCAGTGGCTGGTGGCATAGTGGTTAGCACAATCGTTTCACAGCAAGAAGGTCCTTGGTTCGATTCCACGGTTCAGGGTGTTTCTGTGTGAAGGTTGCCTGATGTCCCTGTGCTTGCATGGGTTTCCTCCGGGTACTCCGGTATCCTCCCACAGCCCAAAAACATGCACAGTAGGCTAATTGGCTGTTCCAAATTGCCCCTAGGTGTGAGTGTGACTGTGAATGGTTGTGTGAGTGTTTTTCCCGCCCTCGCCTAGAGTCGGCTGAGATTTATATATTTTTTTTAATTTTGCTATACTGTATTAATCCCGCAAGGGAAATTATTGCCTCTGGATTTAACCCATCCAAAGTGAGCACACACACATGTAAACAGTGAGCACACACACACTCAGAGCAGTGGGCTGCCACACGCATTGGGGTGCCCGGAGAACAGTTGGGGGTTAGGTGCCTTGCTCAGGGGCACTTCAGCCATGAATGTGAAGGAAGGGAAGGTGCAGCTCACTCCCCCACCGCCACACATTTTTCCTCCTGGTTCGGGAACCAGCGAACTTTCGGTCTCAAAGCCGCTTCTCTGACCATTAGGCCACGGCTGCCCCCAGATGGGCGCGAACCTCCCCGCAACACTAATTAGGATTACACTAATAAGAAAATGAATGAATGAATGAATGAATGAGATTTCAATGGCTGCTTTTAGAACATTAAAAAGGTACCATATTTCTCACAATATTTATGACATCACTCGCTCATCATCACTCACTTATTTGCCAAACCGCTTACTCCTATTAGGGAGGCTGGAGCCTATCTCAGCCGACATTGGGTGAAGACCATCGGCCAGACCATCACAGGGCTAATACACACAACCTTTCCGCCGACACCGATTGAAGACCATCAGCCAGACCATCACAGGGCCAACACACACAACCATTCTCACTCACACCTAGGG
The DNA here is from genome assembly GCA_039654325.1 of Tandanus tandanus. Taxonomy (NCBI): domain Eukaryota; kingdom Metazoa; phylum Chordata; class Actinopteri; order Siluriformes; family Plotosidae; genus Tandanus; species Tandanus tandanus. The sequence goes on from JBCNYH010000003.1 coordinate 23,791,892, forward strand.
GCAATTTGAAACAGCCAATTAGCCTAATGTGCATGTTTTTGGAGTGGGAGGAAACCAGAGTACCCAAAGAAAACCCACGTAAGCGCGGAAAGAACATGCAAACTCCACACAGAAACACCCGAGCCTGAGAACCAAACCCATGACCTTGTTGCTGTGAGGCGAATGTGCTAACCACTACGCCATTGAACCGCCTATTTATGACGGAATCACTGTTATATTGTTATCTTGGGCAGCCCGAACGTACAGGTTATATAGCTGTATTGGAAGTCTTTAACAGTATATTATACATGTGTTTGTCTAGGACATGCTGAAGAACACTCCGTCTGGGCATCAGGATAGACTGCCACTGCAGCTGGCTCTGACTGAGTTGGAGACCTTGGCCGAGAAGCTGAATGAACAGAAGCGTCTAGCAGAGCAGCTTTCTGAGATCCAGCAACTAACACGCAGCAACAGCGATCGCGCCCTCAGCAAGGTCACACACCATAACACATTCCCATTTCTCTACTAGGCGCATGTCACGGTTGCTCAGCAACCCACTCCAAGTCTTGTTGCTGCTACTCCATTTAACACGCACAGAGAATAGGATAAAATGTCTTGCAGTTATTTTTTTTTTTTTTTATAAAATGCCAAGATGATGTGTCTTTTAAATAATTGTAGGTAACTAGACTTACCAAGATCAATAAATCCTTTTAGGCGATATGAAGCTTTGTTCCTGATTTCTATTCATTCCTGGATGAAAAGCAACACAGCCTGTTTTTTAAACTGGCACTGCAGATATTTGACTCTCACTGTGAGCTGTCATGACTGATGATCTGGGTCATGCACTGCTGCAGTTTGGGCACTCACATCTGTCTTTGGTCTGTAAATGAAGCCTTTTATGATGATTTTCACTAGAGGGTGCTCCGGTATCTGCCATCAGCCTCACAGTGGAGGGGAAAAAACATTTCCAACCAACCGTCTGATAGGAATGATCTAAAGTTAAATAGCTTTGTAGATCCCCCGAGGTTACTGCAATTCATCTTGACCCGCTTTGGTTGAGTGTGTACAATAAAGTGGTTTCATTTGTATACGTCACTGGAATCACAGAGAGAAAAGCTGAGTGTTATGGTGTTTAAAAATCATTTGGTGTTGGGTTGTTATGGAATGTAGCGTGAGCTGGTCAGTATTGTGGAATAAACACTGACTGGGGGGTTAGTTCCCAAATGTGCAGCAGAGATTGTCTTACATCACCGTAAAGAGGTTTATTTCACGATAATGACTGGCTGATTGTACATTTTGTATTTCTTATGATATTGCAGCTATGAACAAATGTTCCCTCAACAGCTTGGGTGTTTGTTCTGCTTTCTCTTAAAGTTAGTTATGCCAAAAACGCATAGTTAAAAAACTATAGTTTAAGGACTTCTCCTGTGGTGGTACTGATGGTTCCTAAGCGCTGACACAGGAGTTTCTTTCTATAAACATTAAATGAACCTCATTACAGAGAATTTCACAGCATCCATGATTAAGCACTTTTCTTTGTTAAATAACAAGACTTCCTTTAATTTTATTCATTAATACAAATAGATTATCTGGAATGTCTACCGTACAAAAACCTATGAATGAACTTCGACTTGACAAATTATTCCATATCAGAACAAGTGCATTAGAACTCTGTAAATCTGTGATTTTCATTGCAGCCAGCAGGTGTTATCGAAAATGTATCAACCCCTCATAACCAGTCATGTTTGGAAATATAATATGATGTAATTTAAATTTAATACCGTGCATCCGCAGCAGCTGAACTCAGATCAGAAGCAGCTGATTCTGTGTGAAACCCTGATTGAGACGGTTTACGGGGACAAGGGGCAGGTTCTCAAGTCCAAGGAGCGCAAGGTCTTCCTCCTCAATGACATCCTCATTTGTGCAAACATCAATCTCAAGTAAGTTCGCTTCACAGTTTGCATTCTATTATCTGTGCACTTAACATATCCTATATCTTCTCAGGTCGTGAAGCTTTGAGGTTTTGTGGTTTATATCCATTTTATTTTTCATTTAATGATGGTCTAGATTCATTGAAAGGGGCATTGATTACTTCATAGAAACAAGGTAACATTTTTTTTAAGCCTGATCAATTCTAAATGAACGAATAATGAATGTTATAGCATTTTCAACCTGATTCAATCAGTGTGATTTCACTACAAAAACAATGGCTCTTCACCTTAATGATCTAACCCCAATGAGGATCACACATGATGGAAAATAATGGAATTTAAGGAAAAGTAGCAGTTACTTTCAATTACCGCCCACCCCGAACAGGTCATCGCAATAGTTTATTTTACTGCCTGTGATTCTTCTCTCTGATCAAGCTTTAAACAAATCAGTATCTGGCCTTTGTTCTGTCTCATTGTTTAATAAAATAATGATTTTGTCTTCAATAAAGGGGGGTTTCGGATATCAGCAGCCTGGTTCCTGCTGGCCCAAAGTACATGGTGAAGTGGACAGCTCCTCTGCAGCACGTCCAAGTGGTGGAGGTTGGTCAGGAGAACTCACAGAACAACGACGGTGCTTACCAGCCAGGTGGGACCAAACGCCTCAACTCCACTAGCTCCCAAGGTAAGAAAGGTTGCTTAGATAATACCTAACATGAGAAATGACATGACAGTGCTAAAAGTAAATCTTTTTATTGCCCTTTTGTTGAAACAACTGTTGTATTTTTTTGTTTCTATATTTTTAAGTGTAAATAAATTAACATAGTGTATAAATGGTTTAAAGATGTGTGGTTGAGGGTCATTTAACTTTAGCTTAGCTTACACTTTTCAGCCAGAAATACATAAAATTTATGCAAATATATGTGTATATGTGTATATATATATATATATATATATATATATATATATATATATATATATAT
>JBCNYH010000003.1:23802503-23813882 GCA_039654325.1 Tandanus tandanus
TGTGTGTGTGTGTGTGTGTGTGTGTGTGTGTGTGTGTGTGTGTGTGTGTGTGTGTGTGTGTTTGTGTGTGTGTGCGTGTGCGTGCATGCACCCAGAATCTTAACACAACATTGGGGCAGGACTGGTGCCTGGCACTACAAAGGCTCATCCGCATTAAAGAGAGTGAAATCCAGTGTGCCAACAAGTGCCGTTTGCGGCTAATGGTGCCCGGCAAGCCTGACAAGTGAGTAGTGGAACAGGTTGGCAAATTGCCTTTGAATGTGGGCGGGCATGACCTAGGCCATGTATTCATTCTGTTAAACGATTTAAAGCGCTTTTCAGTTATTGGGAATGATTACCAGAGGGCTTCTGCTTTGTGGATTTGTTTTGGAGCAGCAGCTGCTCTCGATGTTGCCTGCTCCTACAGAGCCGAATGGACTGGGTATGAGCTTAGATTTGGCAACAGGACTTTGTTAGGAACAGATTTTAGAACAGCTGGTTATTAATGACCCAAGTGCCTTTGCAAAATGTGATGGTTTAAGTGGTAATACTTTTTCCTTGTGCTGTTTGCTTATTCTCTTAGAGAACATATAGGCATCTTAGTGATGTATTTGTATGAAAGTGCTTTTATAAACGCTATGTAACAAATTATCCCTAGAGCTTGGAGCGCCAGTAAGATGACTGATTTATTGACAGCTTTTATTCGTAAATTCCTAAAGGAATTTCTGTGTGTTTGCACACGTTTTTGCAGGTCTGGGCGTCCAGTCAGCTTCACAGTAGTTTTCAATACTCCCAGTCCAATCAGTAAAATCTCTTGGGTCAATCGCTTGCATCTTGCTAAAGTTGCTCTAAGTAAGTAGACATCAGAAAGAAGTTGTTAAAAATTCTCTATGATCCCTTCGATATACAGCTGTCTATCAGTTAACGTCCTACTGGATGTGTAACACTTCTTGCTGTGTGTGTAGGGGAAGAGAATTTGCCTGGTTGGGTGTGTGCAGAGGATGATGAGAAGACTAAGCCTCCATTCTGGTGTCCGCTCCTGGCCTGCCGTGTTCATGTGTTCTCTCCAAAAGCTCAAGGTCTAAAGGTGAGACTCAACGAGTATTTTGAAGAAAATCATATTAACAATACTGTAGATAAATATGATGATGTTTATGAAATAAAAAGCATGTGAAATCTCTATGGCTTAACTAAATCATTGCCTTGAGCATGCTAGTTCAGTGTAGCATAGCTTAGAATTGTCAATAGGAAACAAATCAGCATCTTAATAACACACATGTGTGTAATTGGCTTACCTGTGGATTTTAAGTATTGGATTTGTGTATGAGGTTTATTTCCGGCCGTGACAGTGAAGCTGGTATTGTTTGTACTTCTGTCAGTTTGTGCTTTTGTATTTTTATTTGCATTTTTTTAATTATTTTTTTTTTCATGCCTATATCGTAAGAACTGCTGGATATATCACTGTCAAATTTTCAGGGTAGCAGCTTGGGATCAAAGGCTGAAACAACTTTATGAAAATGTCAAACTGGCTGACTGTTTATAATGGCTAGGTAGCAGCTGGTGTGATTCTCCCATTGGAGGCCTCTATTTATTGGTTAGTTTGGAGTTAAAGTTAAGTAAAAGTAACACTAAAGGTGAGGAACTTCTGTACCTGGTTCCAGTGAAGTAAAACCAGGCCACAGTGAGAGCATCAAGTGAAACGGAATACAGCATCATAATTGTTTTATCTTAATTATCTTGTTTTTGTAATAATTGGAAACCAAATTTATAGCTAAAAATAAAATTTGATTAGTTGCCATACCCTATTAGGTATATATATACAAAACCTTTAGGAAAAACACAAAATATGATGTATGGTGTTTAAATGTAAAATGTGTCACAAATTGCTCCTTTAAATATGTTAAGAACCTATCAGGTAACAGAACACAAGCAGCAGCCAGTAATTCGCATGCCTTTGGGCTTTTCTTGTTTTCCCTGGCATTGAAATCATGTACATACTGTATGAATGTCAGGAGATGTGACTGGTTCTTTGGAAGACTGGAAAGATCTCATTCGAGTCCAACTGCCTTAAATTTTACTCTCACTCATTCATTTGGTGAACTGCCTAATCCTATTATGGTCACGGGGAAGCTGGAGCCTATCGCAGCCGACCCTGAACAGCTCGCCAGACCATCGCCAGGCCAACACACACAACAATTTACACTCACACTCACACCTAGGGGCAATTTGGAACAGCCAATTAACCTAATGTGCATGTCTTTATACTGTGAGAGAAGACTGAAGTACCAACAGAAAACAAGCATGGGAAGAACATGCAAACTCCACACAGCAATGCCCAAGCCCAGGACCCGAACCCATGACCTTCTTGCACTGAGGCAGGCATGTAACAACTATGCCACCATGCCGCCACCCCAAATTTAATCAAATAATAATTTGTTTATTCCAAGTTTCAGTTTTCCATACCAAAACGAGTGATTTGCATTATGTTTTGCCACTCAGTTACAAACTGAGGGGGTGTGTTCTGACGGGAAAGTGACGTCAGTGCATACCCTTTGTTGAACTTAACTGCTATCATCTGGATTTTAATATGTATTACACTGATGAGCATGAATGCCGTTTCTTGCAGCATTCCTGAAAATTACATTAATTTAGTGGATCTGTCTCATGACTTGGATCTTTTCCATAATGGGTTCTTCCTTGGCCCATGCCACAACCTTCCACCAATTTTTACAGAAATTGTATTGGTAGATTTTATGAAATCCTGCATAAATAAACAAAATCAAAACTTAACTTCCTTGGCAAACTAAATAAATAAATAAAAAGAAAATATTGAAATACCTAGACTTTTCGACTAAACTTGTTGGGGCTCGGAGATTTTGCTTGTGGTAAAATAAGCTACAGTATTACAAATACTGGTTTCCAAAAACTGGTTTTCAGGCTCCATATATGGTCCACATCTTTGTTCTTCATTTAATTGGAACATACACACCTCTGAGTTCCCCTCGATGGTATGTTACAGGTGAGTTTGGAGAAAAGTGTACTTCTCTGAAGTATAACCCCTGACCAAAATAATCATATCATCACACTAAAAACAAAAACAACTGTAAAAACTTGATATCTATAAATGTATACTGTATAGATCTAATATATATTAAAAATTTACACTGTACGAAGGGCCAAAATTAGTTGGACTCAAAATATATTTAGTACTGTTGGTGATTTCAGGCAAAGTTGTGCCTATAGGTGCTATAGGGAAGGAAAATTAATAAGACAGAGAGATTGCAGTATCATTGGTAGTTGTTTGTGTGGCAGCCTATAATTTATCGCTTATTTAAACTTGGTCAAATTCCCCAATGTCTTGCTCACCAGGCCTGGTGGCACAGCATGGAGAATTAGGGTATTGTCACAAGCAAACAGATTAAACAGAATACAAATAATAGAGAAAACTACCACTGGTATCCAGAAAAAAAATCCAAGTTCATAAGGAATAAAAATGAATGATGTATGACTTGTACACATATCGCCGTGATTACAGGGTACAAGTCCTCAGTAGATAGAGTGGATCAAGAGGAATTGATTATGATGAATTCATCCCTGAGTGAATGTGTACGCCATGCTCTGAATGTGTATTCGGCTGTTTAGTGTGAGGAGACTTAATAAATAAACTGTAGCTGTTTATCCAGGCTTGGGCAGTATAAGAAGACACCTGAAAAACTGTATGTGGCTGGGTCTTCACCACCGTAACGTAACCTCTACCTCCCCTTCTGAGAAAGCAATCAAAATGCAGTGAAGAAGAAATCTAAAGTAGGTTAGAGGAAAGGGGGCTCTTCTCATTGACAACTAATTCAATGTTCTTTGCTCTCTTTTGCTATCTTTTGGGTTTGTGTAGAAGAAAATCTAATCACATAAGGGGGGAAAAAAACTAGTAAGACTTCAAACTGACGTGCAGCATTTCATTACATTCAGATGGAAAGTGCGATTGCCTACAATCGAGCCCGAATATAAATAGTTCAAACTGGTTAATTAATGCACATATTAAATAATCCCGCTTGACATTTTCATAGCACGGAGAGCAGGAAGAATGAAAAAGAACAGGCCCCGAAGATAATTCTAGATTAATGCAGCGCCTGCTGAGCTAATTCAAATGGAAAGGAGTGTGTATGTTGGGTTTTGTACATCAGAGAGCCGCAGTGCACAATCAGCAGGGTCCAGTATAAGTGCACACCCTCGCATAACAACATGCCTCCGTTTCATAGAAGCACTGGAATCCAGCATCGTAGAGAATAGATCATCCATATTTTTTCAACTGTATCCTTACAACAACGAAGCTGAATCTATTTATAATCACATTTTATGATTTACAGCTGACTACACAAATGTTATACTGCTATAGCACTGCTAGGGTTTACTGCATTTCTAATATGTTTATATGTCGCGTTAATTAAAATCAGCCTTGTATTAGCAGACTTTTTTTTTTCTTATGCACACATGATAATTACATATTATATCTTACATGCAGGAAATATAAAGTTACAGTTAGGTCTGTAAGCATTTGGACAGCGTCAAAACATTTGTCATTTTATCTCGATTGTACACTACGACCACCACAGTTACACCACTTTGTAATTTCGTACAGCACCACAGTTAATTTGAGGTGAAGAAGCTCTCACTCATTTGCTGGACCGCTGAATCCTATTAGGGTCGCGGGGAGGTTGGTGCCGATCTTAGCCGACACTGGGCAAAGGTGGGGTACACCCTGAACAGCTTGCGAGACTATCGCAGGGCAACACACACACACACACACACACACACACACACACAACCCTCACACCTAGGGGAAATTTGTAACAGCTAGTTGGCCTAATGTGCATGTCTTTGGACTATGGGAGGAAACTGGAGTACCTGGAGGAAACCCGTGCAAGCAAAGAGAGAGCATGCAAACTCCACACAGAAACTTCTGAGCCCGAGAATTGAACCCAGAATCTTTTTTGCTGTGAGGCGGACGTGCTAACCACTATGCCACCGTGCCAATCTTATAAATTTCAAATATAGCCAAATTATATAAAGCCTATAATTTCTAAATGGTTAATCCAATTTATATATATATACACACATATATTTATTTATTTATTTTTATAAATGGCATAAAATAAATTAAAACTGGAAGTTTACACTTCAGTCTCATCTTGATGGCTTCATTTCAAATCTGTTGGGGTGGTGAACAAAAATTGTGACACTTATGGACCTAACTGTATGGCATGCACTATATTAGCATCTGAGTTGAGTTGGGCAGTGGTGGTTTAGTGGTCAAGGTGATGGGTTACTAATCAGAAGGTCAGTGGTTCAATCGCCACTGTTGGGCCCGTGAGCAAGGTCCTTAACCCTCAATTGCTCAGTTGTATAAAAATGATAATTGTAAGTCGCTCTGGATAAGAGCATCTGCCAAATGCTGTAAATGAAAATCTGAGTTGAAATTGGCTTCTCTGTCATTTTTTTGATATTCAAAAACTTTAGCAGTTTAGCAGTTTGTAACTTCCAAGCTTTGTGCTGCCTTTACCATCAATCAACATTTTAGGAAAGGCATTGGCATTATTCCCTCGAAAACATCATTCCCTTTCCCCTGAACTGAGAATACTGAATATGCTGTGAGTTTCTTCTAAGGGAAAGGGGGCAGAATTGAGCAGCTTTGTTCCAGATCAGGATGATTTCTGTACTGGAAAAAATGTAAATTGAATCCTAAAATGAACAAAGTAACCAGATAAATTGGACACTTTTAAACTTTGCAAACTGCACATCCAAACTTAATGATGCTCAGAAGTGCAAGCAGTGCAATATACAAAGTAAAATGACTTCTGGTGTCTCTTACTTCCCTGGAGTATTTTTCTTTCATCTGAAATGTTTGAATTTTACTGACTTACTTTTCAAAAGAAAAATCTCCACTTTCTGTTTTTTTTTTTCAAACTCCACATTTCACCACATGCTGTTGTTGTTGTCTTTGTTGTTGTTTTTTAGCATTACCCAGCTTCATGGGTAACAAATGAAAGCGGTAATGTGAATTAATAACCGTCTCTGTCACTTTAAGGGTCACTGTTGCATTCCCACATTCTTTGATTTTTTGGAAAAAGAGGTTCTAATTTACATTCAGTAACTAAAATTAATCTAGGATTTTAAGTCAGTTGTCTTTTCTTTTTTTAAAACAATCTTGTACTTTCACTCATACTTCATTTCAACTTTTTTCTTTTACTTTACTGAAGCTATATTTCTAGCTTCACCTGAGTATTTATTTACATTTGCATTTACAGCAGATGCCCTTATCCAGAGCAACTTACAGAAGCTCTTTAACATCACTATCAGTGAATACATTCTGATACTGGTTCACTAGGACACAGGTTCAGTAAAATTTACCATTTACCATCAGTAAAAACTCATTGTATATGATTTTCAAGTACTTCTGAAAAAGGTAGGTTTTCAGCAGTCATTTGAAGACACCTTTCGACATCTAGAGGAACTTCATTCCACTACCTTGGTGCCAGAAAAAAAACGAACTTAGATGCATGTTTTCTTTGTCCTTTGATAGAAGGAGGCACCAGTCTAGCGGTGCTGGAGGATCAGAGACAACATGGTCTAGTGTGAGTTTGTGATAAGTGCTTTGAGGTTGGAAGCTGCACTGCAGGTCCATTTTTGGCTTTGTAGGCAAGCATTAGTGTTTTGAATCTAATGCGAGCAGCTACAGGAAGCCAGTGAAGACAGTGTAGCAGTGGAGTGGTGAGAGAGAACTTGGGAAGGTTGAAGGGGAATCGTGCCGCTGCATTCTGGATCAGTTGCAGAGGTCTGATGGCACCCAGAGGCAGACCTGCCAGGGGTGAGTAGCAGTAGTATAGCCTTGAGATGACAAGGGACTGAACAAGTATCTGAGTGGCTTTAGTGAAAAGAAATATACAAATCCTTTGGATGTTAAAGAGGAATTCTTGACATCAACATGATCGAGAAAGATTAGCAATATGATAGGAGACAGACAGGCGATTGGTATTTAGAAGAAGTAGCTCTGGAGATGCTATGTAAATACATCGTCTCACTTTCTGTTGTGCTGTAATGAAATTATTCACCAACCTTGGACTGGGTGTAATAATGTAAGTATCTTCTTATTCCACAGCTCCAGGCGGCCCTTCATAATCCAGTCCAGTGTACTTTGCTGGGTTTCTCTGCAGCCAGTACCTCTCTGCCTCAGGGCTATCTTTGGGTGAGCATGTTTCTACTACACCACATCTGTAACAACAAAAATATTTAGCCACAGTTCATGTTCAAATGATTTTTTAAATACTCAGAATTATTTAAATGTTTTAATTTGTTTGTGCATCAAGGTCTGAGATCCAAATTAAACTTAATCTAATTCACTGTCAGCTCTCGAATGATGCAGCTCTGCTTTTAAGATATTTATTCACATAATAATGTTTTCCTTCAAAATCATAGCATAGCCTAATCCTCTTAAGAAAAAGTCCATCTTTTATAAATGGTAGATAAATTTCATACACTGGTATGATTTTACCTTGTGGATATCCACTTCAACTGGTTGAAGGTAATGGGCTGTGAATTTACTACAATGTACTAAGCATCGTACTCTACATGCTAACAAAAAAATTATTTTTCTGTCTTTTATAAAACTGTTCACTTCCTCCAAACTATTCTTGTTCAGGGAGGGTGAAAGCTAACACATGCATCCTTTGAGACATTTGAATTGAATTTTTGAAATTTTTGAAATGTCTAGAATTGCAACGATCATGCTATGTGACATGGCAGCATAACACACTAAAAAAAAAGACTGTTCGCCCCCTTTTGCATAAATAAGGATACCAACACTCAAAACTCACTAGTGACGCTGTGACTGACAATGGTATGAGATTATGCTTCCCACGCAGAAATTATTTCTCCCATTCAGAGAGTATAGTCAGGTTTACACCATCAGTGGCTGTGGTTTCATCACAATTCAGGCTCATAAAACTTCATGATCTTCCAAGGATCGTATGAATCTCCCCCCTTTTTTTTGTTGTGCCAGTTAGTAGCACCTTATAACATATTTTAACTCTTTTAATTAAATTTTTGTGGTCTTAAGTATACTTCTCTCTTAAACTTTATAAATACCAGCTCTGTCTATATTTTCCCTTTCTTGAGCTTTGTCTATTTCACTGATAATTATTTTGTCTGTCTACAAAATCCATGCTAAGGACTTTTTGTTATTCTCTCTCTCACTCACTCTTTTGCCAAACTGTTTAATTCTACTTGGGTCACATTTATGGCAATTGGAAGACACCCTTATCCAGAGTGACTTACATTTACATTTTTATGCAACTGAGCAATTGAGAATTAAGGGCCTTGCTCAAGGTCACAACAGTGGCAGCTTGGTGATACTGGGGTTTGATTGGCCAACCTTCAGATTAGCAACCCAGAGCCTTGACCACTGAGCCACCACTGCCACGAGAGAGGCTGGAGTCTATCTCAGCCAAGACCGCGTGAAGGCGAGGTATAAAACCATCACAGGACCAACGAACAGCCATTCACATTTACTCTCACACCTAGGGCCAATTGGCCTAATGTGCGTCTCTTTGGACTGTGGGAGGGAACTGGAGTACCTGGAGGAAACCGATGCAAGCATGGGGAGGACATGCAAACTCCACACAGAAATGCTTCTTCTTTACACATTCTAATATACACTTCTCCCTCGGGTCTGCACAGGTGGCCAGTGGTGGAGATGAATCATATGGACAGGTGGAGATCTTTTCCCTGAACAGACCCACTCCACGCTCAGTGAAGAGTTTCCTTCTGGCCTCCCCTGCGCTAAGCATTGAATATGTGACAGAGGCCAGCACTGAAGGTAGTGAAGGACAAGCTTCTGAAGGAGCTTCCAGAGTTGGGAACACCATCTGCGTGGGGTTACAAGACGGCAAGTGAGTCCAACTCCGACATTAAAGGACGTACTTGGGTTTTGAAATATCTGTAACATTTCATGTAACTTTCTAAGAGAGGGGGTAAATGTGAAGTGTGTGTGTGTGTGTGTGTGTGTGTGTGTGTGTGTGTGTGTGTGTGTGTGTGTGTGTTTAATTCCAGTATCCTAGTTTATGGCAGTGCAGATACTGCTGCCCAGTGCCTCCTGATCTTCCAAAACCCTGAAGGATGTCCTGTTCTGTCCCTAACACACACAAACAACTTTCTCTTTGCTGGACTGACTAATGGCAAAGTTGCTGTTTATAGCAGAAAGAGTGCTGGTGAGAACTTCCAAAATATATCTAAAATATGGGGATTGAAGCCAATTTAACATTATGCAGTGATTTAAAAAAAAAAAAAAAACATTTCATAGGAAGCAAAAACTCAAAAATCAATAGATAGTCAATAAAAACAGAATATGGCGTAACACATGCTGTGTAAATCTCTTTAATTGTCCTGGTGTTTGGACACATTTCCTCCACTGATTACTCAAACTCCCGCCATATGGCTCGAATGATTTATTTGCCTTGAATTAAATTTCTCATCACGGCTCTGTACAACTGCTCTACCATCAGCTCACCATTTTGTAGGAGTGTTTGGCACATTTCTTATGTACTTGCCTAAAATTGAAGATGAGTGCAAAGGTTTTTGCTAAAATCAAGAACAAAAAGAAGTTTAAACTATATTACAAAGCTGTGTAATAGTCAATAGTATTTTTTGTACCTTTGTAACTTTGTACCTGTAATCTTATATTCTACAGATGCTCTATCATATGGGGCCATTCATAAACATCACACTATTTGCCCCCCCCCTAAAAAAAAATACATCATAGACAATTCAGTTCTATTCTATTTTTAACAATGGACATTGTCACAAAACAGCTTTACGGAAATATATATGTTTCAAAACTTTAAACCATAATGAGAAAAATAGGAAGGATAAACTTCCTGCGATGACATAATGGAAAAACCTTCAGTGCCTTAAATGGAAACCCAGTTCTACTATAAATAATTTCTCTTCTATATCTGTGTACTAGTCAACAAGTGCTAATTGTGTAAACAGGAACTTGAGTATGAGCACCCGAGTCGTTTCTGAATTATAGCTTTAATTTAAAATCTGTTGTATTGAACAGAAGTTGTTAACTTTCCAGTGATAGAGACTTGAATGTAATAGCAGTCCTAAGGCTATTCTAAGAAAGAACACGAACTGCCATCTTTATAGTTTGTATGTGCTACTATCCACAGTCATTTCCTGGTAATCTTTAAAAGAAAAGAAAAAACTAAACTAAAATAGTTTGTAAGTTGTTGCTTCCTATTTTTACTATGTAAATATGAACATTCAAAGAAAATCTAAATCATACAAACAAGAAGGCATTCATTCACTCGATCACTTGCTCACTCACTCACTCACTCACTCATTCAATCACTCACTCGCTCACTCATTCACTCACTCACTGATTCACTCACTCATTCACTCACTTACTCACTCATTCACTCACTCATTCACTCACTTACTTACTCATTCACTCACTCATTCACTCACTCATTCACTCACTCATTCACTCTCATTCATTCACTCACTCACTTACTCATTCACTCACTCATTCACTCACTCATTCACTCACTCATTCACTCACTCACTTACTCATTCACTCACTCATTCACTCACTCATTCACTCACTCACTCATTCACTCACTCATTCACTCACTCATTCACTCACTCATTCACTCACTCATTCACTCACTCACTCATTCACTCAGTCACTCACTCATTCACTGATTCACTCATTCACTCACTCATTCACTCACTCATTCACTCACTTACTCACTCATTCACTCACTCATTCACTCACTCATTCACTCACTCACTTACTCACTCATTCACCCACTCATTCACTCACTCATTCACTCACTCATTCACTCACTCACTCACTCATTCACTCACTCATTTACTCACTCACTCATTCACTCGCTCATTCACTCACTCACACACTCACTCATTTACTCACTCATTCACTTACTCTATCACTCATTCACTCACTCAATCATTCACTCACTCACTCACTCACTCATTCACTCACTCATTTACTCACTCACTCATTCACTCGCTCATTCACTCACTCACACACTCACTCATTTACTCACTCATTCACTTACTCTATCACTCATTCACTCACTCAATCATTCACTCACTCACTCACTCACTCATTCACTCACTCATTCACTCATTCACTCACTCATTCACTCACTCATTCACTCAGTCACTCATTCACTCACTCACTTACTGATTCACTCACTCATTTACTCAGTCACTCATTCACTCACTCACTGATTCACTCACTCATTCACTCATTCACTCACTTACTCACTCATTCACCCACTCATTCACTCACTCATTCACTGACTCACTCATTCACTCACT
>JBCNYH010000003.1:23847547-23862547 GCA_039654325.1 Tandanus tandanus
CACACACACACACACACACACACACACACACACACACACACACACACACACACACACACACACAAAATCATTCACACACACATTCACACTTAGGGACAATCAAGCATGTCCAATTAACCTAACGTGCATGACGGATGAAATCGGCGCATTCAGAGGAAACCTACACAAGCAGATGGTGAACATGCAAACGGTACTTAGAAACACCCAGGGCATGGGGCACGAACCCAAGACCTTATTGCTGCGAGGTATAAGTTCTAACCAGTATATGGTACTATACACTATTATATATAATCTATTTTTTTATTTTTAGATATGATTTGTGGAGTTGAGAAAGTCCAGCAAGGTGAATAAATATTTAGTGGACAATAATTAGAGCAGATGTTCAGAGAAGGAGGGGGGTGTTAGGGGTTACAGTTTCAGTGTGTGATCTCTCTTCTGTCCTGCAGGGTATTTGACAGTCAGTATTGAGCCTCTTCCGCCTGTGGTCATGGGAGATACAGTGACTTTGAAGTGCAATTTCAGGACTGACGGCAACCTGAGAGAAATCGTGTGGTTTCGGGTGAGTGAATTCAGAGCTTTCAGTCACCATCATTTACGTTAGTTACTTAAAGAGCCAGTCGCTCATTTCTTGCATAAGTTGTGTTGCCCCAGTTCTGATACAGCATGAGATGAAAGTGTCTAAAATATGAAAATTATATTCAGGATTAAAAGATCACGGTTCAGTGGTTCTAGGACAAGCCTTTTTCATTTTCAGATCGTTTTTCAGGCATGCTGGGCCACAGCCTTGACAGATGAGTTTCTGTGTATGTGCATTCAATTTCAGGGCTGTAGAAGTTTGCCATAAAGTGTTTTCCCTTTCATGATGTGATGACTTTTTTTATTAAAACACCACTACTTCATTTGCAGAACACAGAATCAAATTAGTTTTTGTTTTATTAATACACAGTAAAACATAAATTATGTCTCTTTACCAGATTTAGCCTGATGTAATTAAAGTGTCGCTTCATACTCTTGTACTTATTAATTAGTGTGATGAAACTTCTCCCACACACTTACCCTGCCCTTCTCTTCTGAAGAACTATACTTTAATATTTTATAGGTTACAGAAGGTGGTAGTTCTAAGCAGAAAATCTTTACTTACGATGCCATGTACAATACCAATTTCTCTCACATGGAGGACTTTCGCAGAAGAGAAGATCTTGTTTACCAGTCGACTGTTAGGTAAAGTTTGGATCCTGTCCATTGCTTCCCTGTGAGACTGTGCCCTGTGTCTCTAACTGGTATTTAAATTAAATTGTTCTGTGTGTCAGATTACCTGAAGTACAGATGGAAGACAACGGGCCGTATGAATGCCATGTGGGAATCTACGACAGGGCATCTAGAGAGAAGGTGGTCTTAGCATCTGGAAGCATCACACTTGCCGTTATGTGTAGGTTGCACTCCTTACACAATCCAGTGCTCATTAAGGTGCTGGATTACTGATCCGAAAGTCAGGGGTTCAAGCCCCACTGTCACTGAGTTGTCACTGCTGTCCCCCCTAGTGCAGCTAATTGGGTTATCAAAGGCCAGCCATGTCTCTCACTGTCTGTGGTGAGAGGCATGTAAAAGGACACTTGCTGTCATTCGTAAAGAATAGGCCATTGGACTGCTGTCAGCATGTTTCTGCCCTGCGGTGGCCTGGCGAGCTGTCCAGGGTGTACCCCGCCCTTGCCCAGAGTCGGCTGAAATGGACGTCAGTCTCCCTGCGACCCTAATTAGGATTAAGCGGTTCAGAAAATGAATGGATGAATTAGTTTTCCTTTTATTTGGCCAGCATGGTGACATAGTGGCTAGCATGTCCAGCTTACATGGGCCTGGGTTCGAGTACCGGGCGAGGGCATTTCAGTGTGGAGTTTGCTTGTTCTCGCCATGCTTGCGTGGGATTCCTAGGGGTACTCCAGTTTCCTCCCACAGTCCAAAGACATGCACATTAGGCTGAATGGTTGTTCCAAATTGTCCCTAGGTGTGAGTGTGAGTATGAATGGTTGTGTGTGTGTGCTGCCTTGTGATGGTCTGGCGAGCTGTTCAGGCTGCACCCCGCCTTCGCCCGGCTGAGATAGGCTCCAACCTCCCCGCAGCCCTAAGAGGATCAAGCAGCTCGGCAAATGAGTGAGGGAGTGAGTGGGAGTTCTTTTATTTGCAGCCACATATAGCAGAGCTCTAAGCAGACTAGTGCATGTAGAACTGGTTCACCTTTGTGTACAGTTCTATTCAACATAGTTGAATTTGTCTGGAATTCGGAAGAAATCATATCCTCTCATTGGTACACCTGAGCCGTTGAGGTTTAAGGGCCTTGCTCAAGGGTCCACCAGTGGCAGTGGAACCCTCAACCTTCTGATCAGTAGCCTAGAACCTTAACCACTGAGCCATTATTGCTCCACCAGCAGGAAGATAAAACCTTTTGCTCAGATTGCTATACAGGACTGAATGTAGTGTTTAAAATTTCTTTTCTTTTCTTTCTTTTTTTTTACTTGCATGCTATTTTCACTGGTTTTAGTCTCTTGGGAAACTCGCAGACTGTTAATCCCACTCTGCTAGCTTGTTTTGTTAATTGAGTGTGTAATGTTTGAAAGATAAGCATGCTGGGACAAGCACAGTTTGATATATTTAGCAATTCTTTTTATAACGAATAACTGAGAATTGCATATTCTTAAATCATATGATATATAGGCGGCACGGTGGTATAGTGGTCAGCACCTCATGGCAAGAAAGTCCTGAGCTCGAGTCTTGGGCTCAGTGAGGGCATTTCTGTGTAGAGTTTGCTGGTTCTCCAACATTCTTGCATAGGTTTCCTCTGGGTACTCCGGTTTCCTCCCACAGTCCATAGACTTGCATATCAGGCTAGTTGGTGGTTCCAAATTGCTCCTAGGTGTGAGGGTGAGGGTGCATGGTTGCCTGTGAGTTGGTCTGGCGAGATGTTCAGGATGTACCTCGCCTTCGCCCAGTGTCAGCTGAGACCGGCTCCAGCATCCCTGCGACCCTCATAAAGGATCGAGCGGTTCAGCAGATGGATGAAAATCCATCTCATAATGCTGTGAGTCTTGCTATTTCTCCACACCACTTCTGTTCCTTTACACCTGATAAATACCGAACTTGATGAACATCTTTAAACAGGAAGAAGTTTGGCAAAAGACTAATACCCAAGTGAGGGTACAAGGAAATACATACCATTTATATTAAAGAAAGTATGAAGGATATATAAAGTGTTAGATGCTTTAGAACGATTTTAAAGAGTGAATTTTTTAAGTGAATTGGTACGCACACTCATTGACCACATTATTAGGGAAAACATTGCCTGATCTTTTACAAGTTCTCAATTATTAGGCTCTGAAATGTACTCAGAGTATAAAAGTTAAAATACCTCTTTGAAGGACATTTCTGCTGGCTAATTGAAAACACCCTGACAACTAATGTCTCTCTCTCTCTTAAAAAATTATACTCATGTACAAATACTTTGTAAAATGTACTTTAATACAGTACTCAAGTAAATGTATTGCGTTAGACCTGACCCACATGTAAGCGATCTTGTACGAAAGTACAAGCAAATATTATTTCGAAGGGAATGGAATAAATTTGAACTGGAATTCGCATATTTTTGGAAATAGTCGGACGCATCCTAGGTAAATGATCCGTATTCGGGGTCTTAGTGAAAAATTTTGGACCTGCACAAAAATTTGGTGTGAAATTAGAATGAATAGAATTTAGTTAATTAATCCAGAATCTATTATTAGATGTTCGTAGATATTCGAAGGTTTTCGAAGAGACAGCATTTCGAGCATAATGGCGGGATTTTCGGATATTTCGCGGCTATATCACTTACGTGTGAGTCCGCTCTTACTCTCCACCCCTGGTTTTGTGTGAAAAGCAATTTCTGAAGTACTCAGTCCTGCCAATATGGAACAGCAACCATGCCACAGTCAATATCACTACAATCACACTTTTTCTTCATTCTGATGTTTAACGTTAACATTAAATGAAGATATAGTGTTGTGATGGCTTTATTAGTTATAGTATGATCACTCTCTGACTATAATTAAAAAGTGCCACAAAATAGTCCTGCACTCCAATATTTTGTTTGAGCACCTTTAGCCTTGATTACATTGAGAAACCACCATGGCATTGTTGCTTTAGTTGGTCAGGTCGAGGCTCAGCAACATTATGTGGCAATAAAATGAAGTCAGCTGACGACCTAAATGTACTGAATGACCAGGTTATAACATAAGTGGACTTTTTCTTCCCTGATAGCAGGAATATATAATAGTAAAAGAGTGGTTCAGGAATTGAGGAATCATTTTCACACATGAACTGGCACCGCAGAGTCCTGACCTCAACCCTATTGAAAGTTTTAGGGATGTGCTGGAGAAGACTTTATAGAGTGGCTTAATTTTACCGTCATCAGTTCAAGATGACGGTGAAAAATGAACCCAACACTGAATGGAAATAAATGTTGTATTATTGCTTATGTTTTTGAAACAATGCCGTGGCATATAATCAATGGTGAAGGCGGACTGCTGTCTTTTCTACTGCACTTATAAATTTCTGTTTCAGTGACCACTAGGATGTTCTAAAGTTGTGTCTTTACTCTATTACAGATCACTGAATAAACTAATTAACTAACCCCCACCCCCCACTTTTAGCACCTCCGAAATCCATCTCTGTAATTGCAGCGGACCAGCCGGCACGATTTAATCGCTATGAGGCTCAAAACTTCACACTCGTATGCACTGTGACTGGAGGAAAACCCTCTCCTGTGGTATGTCTCTGATTTATCATACGAAGAACATTATAATTACTCTAATAATATTCCATTTCAAATTTTCCTGCATTCACAGCATTTAACACTGAATTAAACAATTTTACACTAAAACTTACACTAAAATTTAACAGTTGTATGTCCCAATGTAAATGTTAATGTCATTTAATATATACATTTTATTATTATTCATATCTGATATTTATCATAGCTACTAATAATACATGGAGAATTGGTGGCGTAGTGGTTAGCACGTCCGGCTCACGGCAAGAAGGTCCTGGGTCTGAGTCAGGGGCTTGGCAAGGCTGTTTCTGTGTGGACTCTGCATGTTCTCCCCATGCTTGCGTGGGTTTCCTTTGGGTACTCCTGTTTCCTCCCACAGTCCACAGACATGCATGTCAGGTTGCCCCTAGGTGTGAGTGTCAGTGTGAATGGTTCTGTGTGTTGGCCCTGTGATGGACTGGTGAGCTGTTCAGGGTGTACCCCACCTTTGCCCAGAGTCAGCTGAGGTCTAGCCTTCCCGCAGCCCTAGTGGGATTAAGCGGTTCAGCAAATGGAGGAATGAATGTTAGTAATACAGATATTATTAAATTAAAAAGATGTTAATTACACATATGAGGTGTAGCTATTAAATAACATGACCATTCCCCCCCAAAAAATGTCTTACCTTGCCCCCTGATCAAAGCAGTGCGAAGGTTTTCTTTTGTTAGGTGTCTCCGAAGATGCTTCATGTTCTTCTTTACTTCACAATCACTGGAATGCATTTCTTGGCTGACTTGGATCCTGAGAAATATGCCTTGGAGAACACGTTCACCACCTTTGGGAAAGGGTTTTATCCTTTCATCAGAACGATGTGCCGAGCACAATCAGCTTTCTCAGTGAAAGAGATTTTGGCCGTGGCACCATACGTGACTACCCTCCCTATTCACCTGATATCGAACCATCTGCCTTTTTTCATTCCCCTAAAATTAAGTCTGCACTCAAGGGAGCCTGTTTGGTGTCTGTTCCAGGCGTGAAGAAGAAAATGATGGATCATCTGAAACAACTAATGGAAGAAGATCTAGGCTTCTGCACTGCTTTCATCAGGGGAAGACCAGAATGCAGCGGTGTGTAGTTGAGCAAGGAGAATACTGAAGAGGAAAGGAAATGAAATAAAAGTTTTCTGCATTAAAATTGAAATATAGCATTATATCCGTTATTTAATTCACTTCATATGCAGTAACGATTCTTCTGGTAACTGTTTTTAACTAAAGAAGCCTATATGTAATGCAAATATTAATTAATTACTATTTCATTTACTTCGTTTACATACACATACTTCAATTACTAGTTCATTCATTCCTTTTCTAAGCCGCATAATCCTTAATTAGGGTCACAGGGAGGCTGATGCCTATCTCAGCCAACTCTGGGCAAGGGCAGGGTACACCCTGGACAGCTTGCTAGGCCATTGCAGGGCCAACACACACAGAACCATTCACAATCACACTCACACCTATGGCAATTTGGAACTGCTAACCACTGCGCCACCGTACCGCCACAAATATTAATGTTTTATATATATACACTGACAGTCGATGAAATTATGGTAACTCAGAGAGTAAGTACTATACATTATGGTAGCGCATTCTAATATCAGTACTAATGTACAGAAACCAAACACAAATGTTGCAAGCAACAAAATTGAAAATACCAAGAGATAAGGTCCACTGTCTTGGTAAAGTTCACATTGCTAATAATGCGTATTCCCGCCATGCGCAGCAATACAAGCTGTCAGCCTTCTACGCATGCTGCGAACAAGGCGACGTATTCTGTCTTGGGGTAAACCCTGCCATTCCTCCTGCAGTGCCTGGACTAGCTGTTGCCGATTTCCAGGCTGAGGCCCTCTGTTCCTCACCCGTCTTCCAAGCTGGTCCCACAAATGTTCTGTGGGGTTAAGATCACCTGCTACCAAGCTGCTAATGGTGTGATGTGAACAGTTCAAGCGGCGTCCAACTTCAGAAAAACTTATCCCTGCTTCCACCATTCCAAGAGCACGCAAACGGTCATCATGAGATAATCGCGGCATGATTGATGAACAGGATTCTAACTGTGGCCTTTTTATAGCCTTTAACCAAGCTCCCAAACCCATCCCTTCATTTGGACACAAAACCTTTGAGTGTTTTAAAAATGCTGCCTCACCATAATTTGAATAGATGAGTTGTAAAGACCACTGGACCTGAACCACAGGTCAAATGACATTCCATTCCACTGTTTGGGGTCCATTTCAAAAAAATGTCAAGAAAAAAATATAACTTCAGTTAACACACAAAATATTTAACATTTTGTACCTGGAAGTTTTCATTGACTGTCAGTATATATATATATATATATATATATATATATATATATAATTACTACCATTCAGAAGTTTGGGGTCACTTAGAAATGTCCTTGTTTTTGAAAGAAAAGCATTTTTTTTGAGAAGACGCACTCAGCTGGTATTCTGTAAATAATAGAGTGGCCAGTGCAGTCATCGAATTTCAACCCGAGTGAGCTGATGTGGGAGCAGCTTGACCGTATGGGATGGAAGAAGTGCCCATCAATCCAGTCCAATTTGTGGGAGGTGCTTCAGGAAGCATGGGGTGAAATTTCTTCATCTTATCGTGACAGAATGACAGCCAGACCACCAAAAGTCTGCATTGTTGTAATAGCTGCAAAGGCAAAGTTTGAAGGACAAAATTATTATTTCATGTAAAAGTATTTATTTTATATTATTTTGTAAACCTTGTTGATGTCTTGACTATATTTCATATTCATTTTGTGACTCATTTAATTTAACTGGATGTAAGTGCTTTTTAACGGACAATGTGAAGTTTTCCAGGTGACCCCAAACTTTTGAACAGTAAATATATACATATAAACCTTCTTTAGATATTAACTAAGAATTAATTCTGTAATTCGGGGGCGGCACGGTGGCATAGTGGTTGGCTCATCCGCCTCACAGCAAGAAGCTCCTGGGTTTGATTCCTGGACTCAGGCGTTTCTGTGTGGAGTTTGCATGTTCTCCCTGTGCTTGCGTGGGTTTCCTCCAGGTACTCCGGTTTCCTCCAACAGTCCAAAAACATGTACAGTAGGCTAATTGGCTGTTCCAAATCGCCCCCAGGTGAGAGTATGTGTGTGAATGGTTGTATGTGTGTTGGCCTTGTAATGGTCTGGCAAGCTGTTCAGGGTGTACCCCGCCTTCGCACAGAGTCAGCTGAGATCGTCTCAAACCTACCCGCAACCCTGATTAGGATTAAGCAGCTTAGAAAATGAATGAATGAATGAAAGAATTCTGTCGTTTACTGCCCTGTGTACGTTATTTTTTATTTATTTATTTATTTATTTTAATGATACAAACCTGATTATAGACATAATTAATTGAAGACCATGTTTTTGATGTCCTTGTCCTTGTTTTTGATCAGCTATTAAAGCAAATGTGAAAAATTGAGAAATTAATTTTGTTACCTAGCCTTGGTGTGCGTGTTGCTGTAAAGAAACTATCTGTTTGTTTTCTTTACATTTTCAGTTTTTTTTCCACACTCTGCCGTTGCTGTCTCTCATCTCTCAGGTGCACTTCAAAAGAGATGGCGAGCTGATTGAGGTGCTTCCCCCAGCTCAGCCATCAGAGGCAGCCCAGAACAGAGGCTTGCACTCAGCCAAACGCAGCAGGCCATTGATTAGCCGAGAGCTTGATGACACCAAGCGCCAAAGGTCCCTTTCTCATCTGGAACCAGACATTGAGCCGGTGAGGTTGGACCAGGCTCGTCCGCGGCACAGCCTCACTCCAGGAGCCCTGGGGAAGGAGAGTGCCAGTCCCACTACTGAGATCATCCCAGAGACTGTGGTGAGCAGAGAGTTTCCACGCTGGGTTCTCAGCTCTAGCCCACTCTACTACTTCAGTCACACACAAACTGAGCTGATCGACGGCACCATGCAGGTACAGGCATTGCTCACCTGGCATCTGAACCCACAGCTTGACAATGAGGCGCTGTTCAGCTGCGAAGTCAAGCACCCAGCTCTCTCCATGCCCATGCAGGCTGAGGTCACGCTCTGTAAGTAAGAAGTCACGCTAATTGAAATGAAAAATTGGAAATAAGAACATCTCATTCACTCACTCACTCATTTGCTGAACTGCTTAATCCTACTAGGGTCGCGTAGAGGTTAGAGCCTATCTCAGCCGACACAGTGCGAAGGCGAGGTACACCCTGAACAACTCACCAGACCATCGCAGGCTAACACGCATACACACACAACCATTCACAGTCACACCTGGGGACAATGAAAAACAGCCAATTAGCTTAATGTGCATGTCTTTGGACTGTGGGAGAAAACTGGAGTACCCAGAGGAAACCCATGCAAGCACAGGGAGAACATGCAAACTTCACACAGAAACTCCCTCGCCAAGCCTGGGACTCAAACCCAAGATCTTCTTGCTGTGAGGCAGACATGCTAACCACTACGCCACTGTGCCGCCATAACTACATCTAAGCTATATCAGTATAAATACCAACAGCATTTGAAATGCACTTGAGCGTAAAATTGTGCAAATCAAAGGTGGGTCTATGACTACAGTGAAGAACCATCGGAGCAGATTCCTTCCAGAATTAGTGGAGTTGTCCTGTGTGTTTATTTCCATGAACGAATAGCAAAGTCATCCCCTCATGACTGCAGCCATGACCTCACATGAAGAACCTATAAGAGGCTGCTGCTACGAAATCTATCTACAGTTATATCTAGACACTTTTTTCCTTGGTGGCACACTGGTGCAATGGTTAGCACGTCCGCCTCACAGCAGGAAGGCCTGAGTATGATTCCCAGGCTCGGGCGTTTCTGTGTGGAGTTTGCCTGGCCTCCCTCTGCTTGCGTGGGTTTCCTCTGGGTACCCTGGTTATCCTCCCACAATCCAAAAACATGCACAGGAGGCTAATTGGCTGTTCCAAATTCCCCCGAGGTATGAGAGTGAATGGTTGCTATCCTGCAATGGTCTGGCGAGCTGTTCAGGGTGTACTCTGCCTTCGCCCAGAGTCTGCGGAGATGGGCACCAGCCTCCCCACGACCCTAATTAGGATTAAGCGGCTTAGAAATTGAATGAATGAATGAATAAGTAAACCATTATTTGAAAGCTTGAGTATTATATTTAATTTAATAACATTTTTAATTTGATTAAAACGATCAATTGTATTCTCTTGTTCAGTTAAAAAAATTATCATGTGAGTATCACCAACCAGGGTTTTGTCATCTTTTGCTCTTTATTAAGCTGCTCCAAAGGGACCAAAACTCTCCATGACTCCAAGCAGAGTAAAAGTAGGAGACACTGTACGCATCACCGTGGAGGGATTCCAAGTGGGAACAAAGGGGGTAAGGGGGCTAAAGATCATGAGACATGTCTATCACTGATGCTGTAGTTAACCAACATTAACACAAGTTCCCCGTAACACGGTTTAAAGAGATACAAAGGTCAACTTCCAGCATGACTGTTATTTCCTGACATCATTCAACATGAGTTTCTTGATCATTAGGGCTAATGTATGTTTTTCCCCTTCACACGTACAGTTCATGATGTTCATGTGAGGGTTTTTCTTTGTAATGTAAGTAGCAACTGTTCAATAACATCTATTAATTCATTCATTTTCTGAACCACTTAATCCTACTAGTCCTACGCGGGGCAGCTGGAGCCTATCTCAGACAATTTGCAAAGGTGGGAAACACCCTGAACAGCTAGCCGGTCCATCACAGGGCCAACACAACCATTCACACTCACACTGACACCTCGAGGCAATTTGGAACAGCCAGTTTGACTAATGTAGCGGCGTCCAGTCTTATCCACAAAGGACCAGTGTGGGTGCAGGTTTTCATTCCAACCAAGCAGGAGGCACCCCTTCCAGCTGTTTAAATCAGCAATCTAAAAAAACAAAACAAAACAAACAAACAAAAAAAAAACAACTGTATCGTGCATCCTGTTGTTTGCACACAGCAAAAACTGAAGCCGGAGTGCTGCCATCTTGGTGAGACCACTTTATTGTAGAAAGTAATACTTGAATGGCATGAAAAGATGGGGAAATGGAAATATTTACATCAATATTTACATCTGAGATGTGCATTTCATTTAAAGGCCTTTTGCCAAATTTCAGCTATGCAGAGCTTTTTTTTTTAATTAAATTAATTACAAATATCAGTAAAATTAGTTTTAAAGCTATGTGAATTCAAGATATTCTGACCTTCAGTGGTAAAAATTCTCCAGGTTTTTGAGCTGTGATGGCTTCCAATCGTACTATTCATATCCATATTGAGATCTTATAGCAAGGTGGCAAGGAGGCTCACCAAGATCCCCTCCATCTGGCTTCAACATTGAAACATTAACACTGTGCAATCCAGTCTTTTTTTTTAGATCATTGGTTTGAACAGGTGGGAGGTGTGCCTCCTGCTTGGTTGCAATGAAACCTGCACCCACACCGGCCCTTTGCGAATAAGATTGGACACCCCTGGCCTAATGGGCATGTCTTTGGACTGTTTGTGGAAACCAGAGTACCTGGAAGAAACCCACGTGAGCACAGGAAGACCATGCAAACTCCACACAGACACACCTGCGCCGAGCATGGGACTCGAACACAGGACCTACTTGCTGTGAGGCGGTCATGCTAACCACTACGCCACCATGCCAACCATTCAGTTAATTTTTTTTGACATATATCTATCATATCCAAGAAAAATGACACATTTGATGTATCTGGTCTCGTTTATATTTAATCTTGAAGTCTGATGTATTTAACTTTTTAAAATGTCTGTCATGAAGCACTCACTCACTCATTTGCAGAGTCGCTTAATCCAACCAAGGTCACAGGGAGGCTGGAGCCCATCTCAGCCAACAAAGGGGAAAATGCTGAACAGGTCACCAGACCATTGCAGGGCCAACACACCCACAACCATTCATACTCACACTCGATAGATAGATAGATAGATAGATAGACAGACAGACAGACAGACAGACAGACAGACAGACACTGAAAATACCAATTTTTCTGAGAAATTGAAAGGTGTTGGCCAGTGAGATGCAAAGGTTGCAACATAAATTAAAGAAACTTAATTTGTTATATTTTTGCAAATGTATGTAAAATTAAATACAAAATATAACATTACTGTATTATATACATTTTTTAAAATAAACATGCAGCACAAACTCAGATTGATAAAACTGGCTCAGACTCGAGTTTATAGTACGGTAGGGCTATTTTCTGCCAGCACATGTGCAGCATTGTCACCACAGTAATTAGCTCTTATGAATCTACACTCAATCAAATTTTCTAATTATTTAAGTGGTTCTGGTATCTGGGACTGATGTTAAAGCTGTATATTTCTTTGTGTTTGCCTGTGGTACAGATTGAAGTGTTTCCAGAGCCCCTGTTCACATGGACACGTGTTGGTGGCCTACTACTGGACGGCAGTGCTGAGAGGGAAGGAAAGGTTCTGGTTCTTGAGAGAGTACCTGCAGAGCTTAACGGCTCCATGTACCGCTGCACTGTTGAGAATCCACTTGGCTCCACCAACACGCACACACGCCTCATAGTGTTTGGTTAGTGCACACACACACACACACACACACACACACACACACACACACACACACACACACACACACATTTACACATATACTCACATAGTGTTAAGTCAGAATAAAAACACACTTCAGTGACTTATCCTTACCCAAACACACCTTATAGTATCTCCGAATAACAAATTCACTCAGTGTCCTGTTCTAGTATATTGTTTCATACAGGGGTGATCACACTAGACGTGCGATAGAAATGGCAGTTCTCGGCTGTCGCTTTTCATTCTCAAAATGTTCTCAAATTTATCTTGCGACATTCGCAGCATCACATTTTGGTCGCCTGGTTCATGAACTCATCGCAAAATTTTTAAACATGTTTGAAATTTCTACAAATGCCGCAAAACGAGGCTCTGACATGGAATAGTCTCAAACTTTTCTCAAACTGTCTGCACGTGTGAAGGTCACAAACGTTTTTTGTACACAAGGAAATTTAATTTATGTATTTTGTCATAATGCATATTTTATCCACATCTTGTTCGTACTAATGACGTACAAGCAAAAAGTGAATGGTTTGAGAACAAAAAGCGAACAAAACGTGACTGATTTACGACAGGAGATTCGCTTTTTTTTTTTTTTTTGCCAAACATCCACAAACCAATCGCAAATTACTTGCAAATTAGCCACAAAATTAGCGCACTACTTTTCTTGCAACTTTTGTGTGATATACATATTTAGGCCACAAAGTATTCACTTGCAAGTGGAGTCGCAAAACATCTTGACGCGAATTAAAAAATTTGCACAAAAAAATTCCCAAAAAATCTATTTGCGTCAGTTGCTTTTCTGTTGCACCTCTAGTGTGATCACCCCTTACTATGGTACATAATGTGTCTTGTGCATGTCTTGTGTTTTGGCTTTGGACAAAACCTTTAATGCTCCACTCAGAATTTTGTCTTACAGTTTGTTTTCTGTTTGAATAGAAAACCCAAAAATAAAGAAGGAGACACTACACTTGAATGGTAAGGCATGTAGTGAAGCCATATATCTATATTTAATCAATACTAAATATGAGGGTGGGCTGAAAGTGGTGGCTCAGTGGATAAAGCTCCGGGTTACTGAACCGAAGGGCGGGGATCAAGCCCCAGTACTAACAAGCTGCCACTGCTGTACCCTTGAGCAAGGCCCCTTAACCCTCAACAGCTCAATTGTATAAAAATGTAAGTCACTCTGGATAAGGTGTAAAAAAAAAATACCATAAAATATAAATGTATGCTGAAAAATTCATAGTAATCTATCTCGCCATCAGAATGATAGCTTCTGTACCAAGGTGATCCAAGCACTGCAATACTGATGAAAGAAATAAGTAGACCGCAGGGGAGACTATGTTGAAAAATAAATGACATTTGGACCATTGCATCGTGGTCAGCCAATGAACTTTTCAGCCCACCATCATAAAATTGTATTAGGTGCCATTGTGTGATAGAGCATCATGTCTTCATGATTGTGTTCCTGCCTGTAGTTGCTAATTCGAGTGGACTTGCATCTGGACCCACAGTCATCACACTGCTGCTGTCACTTATTCTGGAGTTTACATGAGCAAAGACACATCTTTCCTCTTCCTCACATCTTCGGTTCACCTGGAAAGACTTCATTCAAGACTATCTGAAACACGGTTCTGCTCCTGAATGGAAAACAAAAACAAAAACAAACAAACAAACAGTGCATGTGAGCTACAATGTATGAAAGTGCAAAATACAGCACACCTGTCTTCTAGACTATCAAATGGATTTGACTTCAGCGTTACCTGCAAGATCTGTCCTGTAGATGGCAGTAGAGACTACTAAATGCACAAATGACAAGTTTGGTCAGTTCAGAAATGTTGATTGTACTATTAAATTTTTTATTTTTTATTTTTTTTGCTAGTTGAATAATAGGTAAGTATGTAAATAAAGAAGACACTGTGCTATAGGGGTTCACATTAAGCCTTTACAGGTTTTCCTATATATACACATTAAAAAAGTGATAGTTACCCTTTCATGTGTACAGTAAAACCACCGTTATTCATAAATCCGCTTAATTTTTTTTCTTCACCTGTAAAAAAGGGGACGCTTTGTTCTACAACAGCTCTCAACATTTTTTTTTTCAGCCAGGGATCATTTTAATTGTACATAAATAATAGCTCACTGGCTGTAATAATAAATTCCACAGATCTCCTTGATATAGATTTCTTCCATGATCTAATCAAATGTTTGCCTAAATGTTTGGCTAATTATAGCTCATAGAATTTTGAACTTCCCCCTGACAGAACACATTAAATTTTATTTCACTTTTTTAAACATTATGTTCATTATGGATCCCACTGTTCTACATCAGAACATATTTGTTGCCTCTGAGGAGCCCTGGGTGGCACTGTGGCGCAGCGGGTAGCAAGACTGCCTCACAGCTCAAGGGTTTGTTTATGTGGGGTTTCTGTGCATGTTCTCCATGGGTCCTGATGGGTTTCTTCTTTCTTCCCAAAACATGTCGGTATAGTGTGTGTGTGTGTGTGTGTGTGTGTGGTCCTGTAATGACCTGATGTGCCATGTGTCCTCATGTTCCAAGTATAATCCCCTGATCCACAGTGACCCTGACCAGGATAAAGTAG
>JBCNYH010000003.1:23867547-23874909 GCA_039654325.1 Tandanus tandanus
CATGGAAGTTTCTGTGTGGGGTTTGCATGTTCTCCCTGTGCTTGTGTGAGTTTCCTCTGGGTACTCCAGTTTCCTCCCACAGTTCAAAAACATGCACAGCAGGCAAACTGGTTGTTCCAAATCGCCCCTAGTTGTGAGTGTGAGTGTGAATGGTTATGTGTGTGTGTGTTGGCCCTGCGATGGCCTGGCGATTTATCCAGGGTGTACCCCGCCCTTGCCCAAAGTCGGCTGAGATGGGCGCCGGCCTCCCTGCGACCCTAATTAGGATTAAGCGGTTCAGAAAATGAATGAATGAATGAAAAGAACCCTGACTTATTTCTGCATTTTTGGACTTGTAGACCAACTTGGACTTGGATTTTCGCCCTCGCCCAGAGTCAGCAGAGATTAGAGACCCTAATTAGGATGACACGGCTTAGACAATGAAGGATGAAGAAGTTTAATAATGTCTATTAATAGATTATGAATCAAGGTTATAAATGTGTTGAAGTCCTTGTCTGTGGTAATCCCATGCACGACAGAATGTGGTGGATGATGATAAGGAGGGGGAAAGCTTACATATTCTTTTAATCTTCAAGGAGGTTTCTGAACGTCCTGTTCTGATTTTATTTTTTTTCCCAGATAATTCTTTGGGGCCGTACAGAGAAGTGCCTGCGAGAGACATGTGAGGAGATCTCCATGACTGGGACGGAATGCCACTATTTTGTGTGCGACGTGGGAAACAGGGAAGAGGTGTACGAGCAGGCCAAGGTGGTGAGGGAAAAGGTAATGTAAAACACACAACGACAACTTGTGCTAATTACTTCATCGCCAAGGAACGGAATAGAATTGCAGTGAATGAAATGGCGTCCATCAACATTTAGGGAATTCAATTACAAGAGCGAAACACCTGAAGGCAGATTTAGTGAACAAGAAAGTTTCCCAGTAGAACTGTAATAAAACTGAAGGAAAGGTTTGCTGTGTAGGCGCGTAATTTATAGACGGAGCTGTTGACAGGAAAATGAGTAATGCAACTGATCTTAAGAAATGTTTTAAAGCAGAGTTGGCTTCAGAAACCCAAACTTGTCATCAGACAGGGTATGGAAAGGAAATGTTTTGAATGATAAATGTGCATAGGATGAAAAATATACTCAAAGTAACACAAATATCTCTAGGGGGATCAATAAACTGGAATGTTCCTGCTTCTTTAAAAGGTTGGCGATGTGACTATTCTGGTGAACAATGCAGCCGTGGTTCATGGAAAAAGTCTGATGAACAGTGACGACGATGCCCTTCTAAAAACGCAGCACATCAACACACTTGGGCAGTTCTGGGTAAGCAAAAGGACATACAGCAGTGTTCAGGCTCATTCTGTTCTCTTGAGCACATGCAACGCTATTATCCAACAGTAACCTTCTTCTGAACCCAACAATTGTGCATGGGCTTCTTTGTGGATTTCAAAACATCTCATATTTATTTAAACACTTTCAAATCGTTTGGCTTGCTATCTGTTTTGGAATATTCCCCTTATAATTAATCAATGTTATTGCCAAGGGGGGGTTGGGGAGTCTGTTTTAAACATTGCATTCCTCATATGAAACAATCAAGAGGCTCTTATAAAGAAGTTCGGAAACAACAATCCCAGTCATGATAACTGGCTGCTCTTCAAAAAATGTCCCAGAGCTGCATTTCCAATAAAACACTGAGAATGAAGCTGAGACTGCAGTACAGGAATGTTCCGAGGAAATCTGGTCGATTCAATCAGTCCAACATTTGTCTGCATTGTTCAGAAGTAATTTATAGGCAACGATAATCGGAGGCGATGTTCATATGTTTTGGATATATGTAAGTAACAACTGCCGAAGGTGGTAGTTAATTTGTTGAGCTCCTAATTTAAAACACATGAAGGGGTTGAAAGAGGGGCCTTTGATATGTCGGGGCATGGCGAGGCCAGTGGACAGATGTAATAATAGTAGTTTAGAATCTATTTATCCTTTGACTTGAGATCAAACACCAAACATGGGCCAACATTCAAACATCTGCTAAATGAATCAGTTTAGCAAGCTGCGTGATTTTCGGGACTTACTGAATCCCATAGCGTCGCTACAGTCCTTACCGTATTGTGCTGACGTTTTTCCTTATCGTTAGTGGAATTTCCTAAAGCTAGCTGTAGAAGTGCCTGCAGAAAACGAGTACTGCAAAATAAGTCCTGTCTCTTTTTTCCCTCCAAAAAAGACCACGAAGGCTTTCTTGCCTCGCATGCTGGAGCTGCGCCATGGCCACGTGGTGTGCATCAACTCCATCCTCTCACTCTCGTCCATCCCCGGGGCAATTGACTACTGCACATCCAAGGCATCAGCCTATGCCTTCATGGAAAGTCTCACTCTAGGCTTGCTGGACTGTCCAGGAGTGGACTGCACTACCATACTGCCCTTCCATACAGACACTGAGATGTTTCAGGGCATGCGAGTCAGGTATTTTCGTGCAATCAAAGCTGGCCATGTGGTGCAAATGGAATTGAAATGATTTTATTTCATGTCATTATTCCGACTCGGTGCTCAAACCATTCTTATGGTTGGCAGGTTCCCTCAGCTGTTTCCTCCTTTGAATCCTGAAATGGTGGCTCACAGGACAGTAGATGCAGTCAGGACTAACACAGCATTTGTTGTGCTGCCATGGACAATGCATATTCTGGTCATCCTTAAGAGGTCTGCTTTCAATATTACCGTTTTTTTGTTGTTGTTGTTTTAATTAATTAATTAATTAAGACTCTCCATGTAAACACTTGATTTTCTTTTTCCTCTTCTTTTTTTGCCACAGCCTCTTGCCACAGGGTGCTCTGGAGGAAATCCACAAATTTGCAGGAAGCTACACATGCATGAAGACATTCAAGGGACGGACTTAAATAAGTAACTACAGGGAAGGATGGAATGTGAAAAATCCTTTAAACAAACTGAAAGCAAGTACCGTGTACCTGGAACAGCAAGCAGGTTGTAGAAAAGGACTTTGAGATCATGGGGACCGGTGCATCATGGTGTCTTGTTTATCCAGCATAAATTTCACAATGGATGTAATTCATCTGCTGGAAAAAAAAATTTGCTGTGATAGTCTGAAAGACTCGGGCTTGCTGACGAGCGTGCACTATGAGCTCGGTGCAAATACAGACTGCATAACTGATTTTCTGAAAGAAAAATGTTCTGGAAACATCTGAAGTACAATTACCCTCAGATGCCATGGATTTAGTGAAAGTCGTAGAATATTACTAATTTCACGTGCTTTTTAGGTAACTCGATGCAAGTTCCTTCTCCAGCATGTTGTAAATAAATCCAGCGTATCTATCTGAACATTAATGTCAACACTAAATAAACAGTATTTGATAATGAAATAGTGCAAGTGAGCCATTTTTTCCCCATGTGGATTCGTTTGGGTTAAACACGTACGTCCCTGGCAGTGAGTATGTTCTTTCTGGGCCAAAACTCACAGGCATTTCATGGTCAGCATTCCTGCGCTGCAGGCCGGCCAAATATAAGCTCATAGCGCTCATGGTAGGGTTGTCAAAACACAGGCTGTTCTTAACAGGAACGCACGCTGCAAAGGGTCGGCCACTGGAGGGCTAATGCATGCCTTTCAGTGGGTTTATTCAAATAATCATGGCTCACCTTCATCGTTTTAGGCTCAGCCAAAC
Organism: Tandanus tandanus; assembly: GCA_039654325.1. Classification (NCBI taxonomy): domain Eukaryota; kingdom Metazoa; phylum Chordata; class Actinopteri; order Siluriformes; family Plotosidae; genus Tandanus; species Tandanus tandanus. The sequence goes on from JBCNYH010000003.1 coordinate 23,871,209, forward strand.
GTATGGTTAGAAATTAGTTCTATAAAAAATAATGGCGCTGTGGTTAGCACGTCCGCCCCACAGCAAGAAGGTCCTGAGTTCGATTCCTGTGCTCAGGCGTTTGTGTGTGGAGTTTGCATGTTCTCCCCATGCTTGTGGGTTTCCTCTGGGCAGTCCGGTTTCCTCCCACAGTTCAAAAACATGCACAGTAGGCTAAATTGGCTGTTCCAAATCTCCCCTAGGTGTGTGTGTTCACCCTGCGATGGCCTGGCGAGTTATCAAGGGTGTACCCCGCCCTCGCCCAGAGTCGGCTGAGATGGGCGCCAGTCTCACCTGCGACCCTAATTAGGATTAAGTGGTTCAGAAAATGAATGAATGAATGAAAAAACCTGACTTATTTCTGCATTTTTGGACTTGTAGACTTATTACAATATGTCGGAATATTACATGACCCTAATAACATGTCAAGCATTACACAAAAGAACCTTACAACACATTCATGCTAATTAATTTCAAGCACTGAGGCTGATTTAAGCCTTTAAAAGCTAAAAGTTCTGTGTTATCAGTTTTTTGGTAGCTCTTTCCAAGCAGTGTGACACAAAATTGAACGAGCGCTTGAATTCGAACCCTTGGATCTTCATACAGCACAGTACTGCCAGTGGAAGTTTTTCATGTGGGATCATGACATATCACTGTGTCATGGGCTGCACGTGTGTTGGAGAAGTCAGCTCAAATCTCAGAGGGCGAGTTCAGAGCAAGGTTAGCCAAATAGGAGATTAATGTGAGGAGGCTGTTGGATGGACAGTTCACCCTGTGATGAACTCTGTCAAGGGGATTGCAGGGCTTCATGAGAGCACAGGTGGAAAAGATGGACCATATCGGCTGTTCTGAGGCACGTCACACTTCATAACCCTGTTACAGTACATAACCTAAATACGGTTATATATTAATCCTGGACATGGACAGTGTGTATGAGGACATACATTTATGTCCTTATTGCCACATTCATCTGATGACTCTGGTTTTAATTTGACATTTAAACTTCTTTTCATCCTCTGTTTAGTTTCATTGGTTTCCTTTCCCTAGAATTCTATTGCTGTGATTTTAAAGAATTCTTGGGTCTTGCTGAGGTTTAAAATGTTTTTGTTTGATCGAATTACCACTTCAATTTCATGAACGCATTCTTTTACTCGCAACACATCAAAAATCTCAGATTAAGTCAACGTGTCTGGCGAAACCTGGAACGCAGGTAAAACACTGACAGATGGCAGAACAATCCAGAATGTATGCTGTGATCACTATGTTTTCATTTGGGTCATAATGTAATAATAACTTTTTAATATTTAAACAGATTATCTTGGATAGACATTGAAATCCTTAAGCCAAACTTGCCAGTGTTAACAGCCTCGGGCTCCTTGGGCCATCTGGCATTGTGTACATCTATCCAGTGGTGCGCAAGTGGAGGAAAGATAGACAAATGCTCTGTGAGCTGCTCCTCAGTAAGGGGGAGACCCTGTAGCTACCATTACCCTGTCAGTCAAGACGATAAATTAGGACAGAAGGTTGGACATCACCGGGTTTATAAAGAGTTCACACAAATCTGCAAAAAAGCACTGTGAAGAATAAAAGTAAAACAGAAACAAAGTGGAGAAGAATGTTTTCAGGTTACCTTCATATAAATTCCCACCTTAATGATCTCTTTAATACTGACATGAACCTCACCTTTCTTTCTAATTAAAACTGGTATATTCTCCCAAGAAGAAAAACAGAACATTGGAAACAACTGGTGCTTAAAAGATTGTAAAACATTTAAAATGCTCTGTATTTTCTCATAAATGTGACTTAGAACATGATCAGAATTTCACACAAGCCCTAAAAGTGTACGTGAACTTGTGCTTTCAGGCTGCTTTGTTCAGCAATACATTTCCTGGTCAGTCTTGCTTATCAGACTGAAGAACTTTGATCCATTTCTCCACACAGAGCAGCTATAACACAGGGATGTTGGTGGGTTTCCTCGCATAAACTGTTCGCACAACATTTCTATTGGTCTTTCTATCCACTCTTTACCTAAACCACTTATCCATCAGGGTTAATAGGGAAGCAGGAGCCAATCCCAGTTGGCTTCAGGTGAGGGGCATGGTACACCCAAAATAGACTGGGTTGCCAATCTGTCACAGAGACAATCAAACCATTCACACTTGTATTCACATTTATGGAAAATTTAGAGTAGCCAGTTGACCTTATCTGCATGCCTTTGGACTGAGGGGGAAAAAAAAAACTAAGCAGCCAGATAAAACCCATGTACTAGATCATCATGCAAGCTCAAATGACTTGTGTGCTTATTCAATGCATGACCCACTTTCTCTTCAGACTCAGTTCACAGACTGATGCACTGAAATTTTCCATTAAGAGGTGGTTGGTACGATTCAGAATTCTTTGTTCAGTGACAGAAAGCAGTCCTGGCACAGATGTAGCAAAACAGGCCCAAAGCAGGATAATAATAACTCATCAGTCTACAAATGGGCATCAACAATTTGTTTGCTGAGGTCCTCCGAAATCATCATTTGTTCATGGCACGATACAAACACAGCGAACAAACATGTGATGATCAGACTCTGATACAACCCAGAAAAGATTTGACAGTAACTTTACCTTCAAATTAACTGCTAAACATAAATTTCCCAAAATTCGCCACTTACATATATGCAATATTGGATAATTTTCCTCAATAAATGATTATGCACACACATACATGTGTGGGTTACTGATCCGAAAGTCAGCGGTTCAATCCCCACTATCACCACTGTTGGGCCCTTGAGCAAGGCCCTTAACCCTCAGTTGTATAAAAATAATTGTAAGTCGCTCTGGATAAGAGCGTCTGCCAAATGCTGCAAATGTAAATATATATATATATATGTACTGTCATTGACAAAAGTCTTAAAGTATAAAAGCCCATATCTCACCAACCTATTAACCAATTTTTCAACTATGCCTTACATTAATCCTACAAGTATACAGATTGTTTTGTGAGCTTTCAGGCAATTTATAAACTCTTTTTACAAAAACTGTAGAAAACTTCAAGATCTCCTATAAGCAAATGAAAATAATTTGCAAGCAGTAGTAAGAAATTTCAGACCCCCTTGGTACACATAGGTTAGCTCGGTCATGCAAGGAAAACTATCCACAAAACAACTGGCTGCACAAAAGTTGTAGTTCGCCTCATGATAACTCCCTCAACAGCTCCATTAGGACTCATAGCTAGCAATATCTGCTTCAGCATCAACTCTATGTCATATTTCTTGCAATGGTCACCATACAGGTCCTGTACAAGACACGGCTAGAACACTATGATGTGCTTACGAAGGCCCGAACACGTGGAAACTGTTATTAGCATTAAACATGGAGAGAGAAAAAAGTTAAAATTAATTTGAGATTAATTATAAACTCAATATCATATTGCTCTGCCACCAGTGTTGTTACTGACCATCTTGAAAATTGCTGGACCCAGAATTCACTGAAGAGCCAGTCATGTATGAAAGTGAAACATCATGGTTTATGGTCACCTCCAGTACATAGGTATCACAAAGCTATGGAAGAGGGGTGGGAACATTACCAGACACAAATATCAACAGATTATTGCTTCCGGTTATGTTTCAAACCTACAGGTGGCTCAGATTTCTCACCATAGGGTTGATAACACACTGTTTTCTGACCATTTGATG
>JBCNYH010000003.1:23910041-23925550 GCA_039654325.1 Tandanus tandanus
AGACAGACCTGCACCACTAGCCTGGGTAAGCCACAGGTCAGCATGCCAGAGATGAAGTGCCATGTCTGTGTAGTACTGCGGCGAGGATCTGGCCGCTTTAGCATCAATGGCTCATAGCTGCATGACAAAACAGAGAGAAAGTGACTAAGAGATTAAATGACTGGTGGAGCAAACACACACGTACACTGACCTTTGGCATGTCATGGGTACTTGGACACACACATGCTCTGTCTAACTTGAAGTCCTTCTAATTACCTAATTCTTCAAATTTTCTATGTAAATGTAATGACTATCGTAATATTACTTAACTTTAGTACAATTTACATAAACTCTTAAATGTCTAGTAACAATAACAGGAACAATATATAGGACACGCGAATGGTAACAACTCACTAGGACCGAGCGCGCACTCCAAGCGAGGAAAGCGGACAAACACACACAATTTCATACGAAAAACTGGCGCGTCACAGTACCTTCCACATAGCTCATGAGAAAGGTAATGAGAATGAGAGAAAACATGAGGGCAAGATACAGCTCCTGATTTTGTAGGAACTATATGATACATATGTACACATACACAAGGTATAGAGTCTATTGCTGTACTGTAATACAAATTATACATGAATTAAGTTCTTCAATTTAAAATGTATTGTTTTTTTAACCACAACAGTAAACTTGACTTCTATAAGGATGCTACATTAAAACAGTACAATTGCTAAATGTAACATAGTAACTTATAAAGGTCAAATAAAATCAACAAAAAAAAAAAAAAAATAATAATAATAATAAAAACAACTAAGCAGACATTACACTGATATGATATGTTTATCTTTCCTTCAGGAAAAATTGATCCAAAATCCATTCCTGCTTCGTGAAGCACCTACTGACCTGTTGTCTGTGACTGCTGCAAGCCCAGCGATGTCCAGCACCATGGAATATTCAAGAGGTCGAGGTTGGGCAGGTTTACTCTGAGGGGGAGAAGAGCCCTCATGACAAAGCATTCCTTTTCCGCTCATCCTCCACAGCTGAGAGCGCTTTCCTGGTTCCTGCAAGAGCCAGAATCAAATCGAGACTGCTCAATTATGACTCTGCAACTAAAGTTATTAAAAATGTACTAACAGAAATGCATATAGAGGCACCTTTTTCTTTAGTATGACTCTTTGTGTCTTTGTGTCGACATCGAGCACCAGTTCAGCACAGCTGACATCATGCTTCATTGCTCCTGGCCTTTTACTTGCATCCCTGAGGTCAAAGTAATTCCTTAATAATGCATATCAACAAGGTGTACAATCACCAGACAGGCTACATCTAGCTGTTAGAGAACTCACTGAGAGAATGTGAAAGTCGCAGCGATGTAGATGAAGTTCTCGTAGTAGAGTTTGTTGTACTCTTTATAGCAGTTCATGTCAGCGGTGACCTCAGAGGATCCAGCTCCTTTGACAATAAGTGTAAGGTAAGGAGGAAGAATTGGTTCGTCACAGGCATAGTCCAGTACTTCTTCAGCTTTCACTTCGGTGTGTAGTCTGATATCAGTCACTCCGTACTGCCAGAACTGGATTGGCACCTGAAGGAACGATGCCATTTCATATAATAAGTTAAATCTTCTTTATATCAATATTTTACAGTGCCTTTCAACTAGATCTCCTTTTACTGCTGTGAGGCAAACTGCAACTGAGTAGAAGATTAATCTCTCACCTCTGAGACATTGTCTATGCGGAAAGGTGGAGGCAACTGGTCTGTGTCACTAAATGAAATCTGATAGGTTGCTCCTTTCGCGGCGATTTCGGCAAGCAGAAAGTAGCAATTACCCAACGTGTCTCTAAAGAAAATAACAAAATAAAAACAAACGTGTAATTAAAGATTGAAAAAATAAAATGCATATAAATAATTATTATATAGCAACAACAATGAGTGCACGGTGAAGTGTTGGATAGCACGTCCACCTCACAGCAAGAAAGCCTGGGCTCAAGTCCTGGGCTTGGGTGTATTTGTGTGGAGTTTGTATATTCTCCCAATGCTTGCGTGGGTTTACTCTGGGTACTCGGGTTTCCTCCCACAGTCTGAAGACATGCCTAGGTGTGAGTGGGAATAGCTGTGTATATGTCACCCTGCGATGGTCTGGCAAGCCTTCAGGGTGTACCCGGCCTTCGCCCAATGTTGGCTGAGATAGGCACCAAAGCAACATCAATCTGATCTAAGTAGTTTTTACTCACTGTCAATAACAAGTTACATTAAAATTCAATTAAGCTATTGTTACCTCATATTAACATGGAATGATTTGGGTTTATTGACTTCAAACCCCCCAGACCAGGTGCAGTTAGGTACATCCATAAGTCGGACACAAAGGAGCTGGTCGTAGTCATTCCTGGGCCAGTGGAATACCACGCTAGACCCTGGCAGGGTGGAGATGTAACCCTCTGGATTCTCTGTGCCCTGTAGTGCATATAGTGTGTGTTTTATGAAATCTTAGTTACAGCATACTCACATCATACTAAATATACAACATTAACATGTGGCCAAGGATACGAGGAACGTTTCAAAGAATTGTGTTTTTACCTTTCCTCTAGCAAACTCTCTTTGGGAGAAAGCCAGTTTGTGTGAAGACTGATTGTCAAGAAGATAGCGAGGTGAAAAAGTCACAATGTGGGTGTCCTGATAGCGTCCCTTCCCTTTTCTGACATTAATTCCTTGAAAAAAAATCATAACCATTATTGTTAAATCATATAATTTACTAATTGTGAGACTGATAAACCAATACTGCACAGAGAAGGGAGAGTATTTCAGCCACCTATATTATAGATGAGCCCTGGTCTGTTGCCTGGTTGGATTACTTTCACCGCTCGGACTCCACTTCCTCCATCCAGTGAGAATCCCTGACACCAGCCTGGAACACCATCTGGGTGGATCCCTTTACCAACACGCATCGTGCACCTGATGTACAGTTAGACAAAGACAGCCAGAAGGAAGCCTGTTGTCTTCAGGAAAGTGAGAGAAAGAACGATCAATAATAAACATTTTGTTGACATGTTTACTTACATAAAAGGCTGTTCTTTGTCTGTGTAGCAGAAAAGTAGTGGACTCAGGCTCCTAGCTAGCTCATGCTCCTCAAACTGCCCTGCAGCATCAGTTTTGTTGTTGTCCTGGCGGAAGATCAGAGGTAGCCCTGCAGCCAACAATACAAAGGGTGTTTGCAAATATGTGGATGTCATATCTAGACTACACAATTACTAATCTCATTTATTGCACTTTGGATGGCTGGGTAGTGCACCTGTCTTGTTTAGGAGCCAATAAGGGGCAGAGATGAGGATCTTGAGTGCTCCCTCTGCTCGAAGAACGATGCGGATGGTGAGACACAGCAGCCTCTTGTTTGTGTCATACAGACGCATGCGCACCACGTAGTTCTGAGTGCCAGAAGGAATCAACAGCTCCTTACACTCTGGGAAGTTCTCCAGAAGAACACCTGAGATAGATGAGGTAAGGATTACGAGCAATGCCACATGTCCGGGTGCTTAAATACAGGGTGTTATTTTAGATGGACTATTAAATTATAAATAGTGTATGTGTGATACTGATCTATTGCTGCCAGAAATGCTTTTCTTTTGCATTAAATAATATGCAATAAATATTACAATTTGTCCTACTTTTTTTTTTTTTTTTAATTTGTTGACACAATTTGGACGCTGACTTACTTAACTCTATATTCTGTGAAGTGTCTGCAGCATGGAGCACTGCCTCTTTGCCAGGCTTCATGGTTCCCTTGATTGACGTCCCGTTGATGTAGTAGTTGAGGTCACAGGGCAGCAGGTTAGTCAGCACTAAGGTGGGTAACAGGTAGATGGTGTGGCCTGGCTGTCTGTAAATCTGCTTGGCACTACCGGCCACCATTTTCGCTGGCTTTTGATCAGGATAGTTCTCTTTCTTAATAACCACGCAAAACCTATAAACCCCACACACACACACACACACACACAAAATTATTGCTGCTGCATTCAATTTCAACACTAATTCAAATATTATCCTTTTATAGTCAAACTTTAATTTACCTGAAGCTACGTTTCTTTTGGTCATCAAAGTCAGCTGACTGACACTCCCTCTTGCTGCTGTTGACTTCGCCAGGGCGCTCTACGCTGGTCCAATGGATGGGAACCTTACAGAAAAACAGCCCCAAGCCTTTAGGCCGAGCTTGCAGTCTCCATGAGGTCAGGTGGAGAGGAATAGCCATCGCTTCTCCAGGCAGGACAGGTGGAAGCACAACAGGCTCTGTTGATAAATTCAAACAAAATCAAAATAAAATACTATACCCTATATATATAATATATTAATTATTGCTTTTTCTGAGATCTCATAATTCGAATCCTGTTTCAACTTATTTTTTCAATCTTAATACAAAGAAGAGAATGGCTAGACACTCACTGTCTGGAGCAGACGGGCTGTCTAGCCGTACCTCCATGGGCACTTCTAAGCGATTTTTAACCATGAGAGCAGACTGGACCGTGATCACCTTGCGTGCACTACCCTCCATTGTGATGGAGAAAACCACTCTGACAGGGGGCAAAGCTGAAAACTGCATATGATATCAGAAGCTCAGTGATTATTAATAAAAATTTATAATCAACTAAAACAAATGTACAAAGACTTACATAGACATGGGGATGTATGATGTTGGTTCTGCTGATTGGACTTCCAACCTATACACCACACATAAAAAAGAGAAAATTAAATGTTGATAAAGAGAAATAAGACATTATGTTAAGTAGGGCTGGGTATTGCCATTGATTTCCTGAATCGATTCGATTTCGATTCACAAGGTCCTGATTCGATTCAATTCAATATCGATTCATTTAGGGATATTTCAACTGCACTACCTGTTTTGCTTAAATATAAAAGGGAGCATTAGAGAACCTAGGCGCAATATTTAAAATATTAAAGTACACACTAAAAAGACACCCCAAACTTGTTTCCTGAAAATACTTTTTACTGACCAACACATTTGATCAATCAACATATTAAAGTGCAACATAACAGTCAGTAGAGTAACCAGATACAATATAAGTGCTTTCTTGGTTTGAGTATATTTATGAGGCGTTGGAAGCCATCATTCACAACAACGATGTCCTTACATATAAAAGTTGCGACAGCTTCCGTTATGTTTTGCGCACACTGAGAATTGGACGGCAACTTAAACGCAAACGCCTTCTCCAGTGGGGTTTGTTTTGGGTCGTGCACTTTAGTAGCAGCTAGCAAGTGTGGATGATGCCTCGTCAAATGATTGCGGAGATTTGTGGTATTCCCGCAACATTTTACCTCGATGTTACATATCTTGCAGACCGCAATACTTTTTTCCAATTCGTCCCTGTCCTCATACTTTTTAAATCCAAAATGCAGCCACACATCTCTTTTCCCCTTTCAGTTTTTCCTCCAGCCCTCCCCTTTTCCCCCCCCTTTTCCCCCCCCCACTTGGGGGGGGGGAAAAAAAAAAAAAAAAAAAAAAAAAAAAAAAAAAAAAAAAAAAAAACGATCTGAATCGGAAAATCTATTTTTTTTTAACCCAGCCCTAATGTCGAGCAGTAATGAGGCTGATATGTTAAATGGACGGAGTTTACATGTTTTCTCCATGTTTGCGTGGGTTTCCTCCGGGTACTCCAGTTTTCCACAGTCCAAAAACATGCACACAAGGCTAATTGGCTTAGCCCTAATTGGCTTAGCCCCTAGGTGTGAGTGTGATTGGTTGTATGTGTGTTGGCCCAGCAATGGGGGGCTGTTCAGGGTGTCTCCGCCTTCACCCAAAGTCGGCTGAGATAGGTGCCAGCCTTTCCGAGACCATGATTACGATTAAGCAGCTTAGAAAATGAATGAATGTTAAATGGACCTGGTCTGGTCTTTAAATCTAAAGTCATAAAATAAGAGTATGTTGAATGTTAATAGGGTCAAACCTCACCGTGTTGGAGAGGTTGTTGCGATCAGGAGCAGCGTAGCGGAAGAACACCCCAACCTTATCAACTGAGACAGGCTTCACCTGCTCCCAGCCTCCAACACGTACCAGGAGCTGGTGCAGCTTTAACTCATGAGTATGTCTGAGAGGAGAACAACAACAAAAATCAGACCAGCAGAGAACAGGTGAGTAGTTATCAAAATAAGTTTTTAAAGCTTCAGGTGCTAGAAAAATATAATGTCGGGAGTTGCCAGGCTCTGTATGCAGTAGTGTGCAGTGAAGATTATACACCACCACTTTTGTCTAAAAGGGCTCCTAATAAAAAAAGTAAAAAATTAATTCTCTATAATTTTTTGGTGAAAATGTATTGAACTCGCTAAGCCATTCCATATGGTTTGAAGTTCTTTCATGCTATGCAAAAGTCAAAAAAATTTAATTTGCGACACTTTCCGAAAATTGGCATTTTCAGTGTTTTTGTTTATTAGCCATACTTTTACCTCAATATACCTGTCGGAATGTTTTTTTTTTTGGGTTCTCATTGCCTACAATAGCATTGTTCAATACATTTTCACCAAAAAATTATAGAGAAGTAATTTTTTACTTTGTATTAGGAGCCCTTTTAGACAAAAGTGGTGGTGTATTATCTTCACTGCACACTACTGTATATCTGCATGATTTTTTCAGATGAAACCAGATGTATGCCACACATGCCATACGCACCTATGTCTAAGTTTCTCATGCGCCTCAAACTCAAAAGGAATCTCATCTCCTGGTGGCACCTCTTTCCACTGACTGATATTGTGTATGTCGTCTGTCCCGGGCCCAGGCACGTCTGAAATAGAGTCAGCACTACTGCTGTGAGACAGTGCCACCCTGTGGAGAGAAGGATCATGCTCACCAAAAAAGCTTCACATTTCTTCAAAAATAAAATAATGACTTAACTGTCTCTTCTGACCTGGTTGGGGTGGTAGTGAGGGTGGCGAACCACATAGTGCAGCCGGTATGATTGCGCAGGGCATAGGGAATGAAAGGCTGCCTCCTTTTAGACAGCTTCACATCCGCTTAATTCATAAAAGGAAAAGGTACTGTTAGCAAAAGCGTTAAAAAGAGTCAAGCCTGTGATTTTTTTCCCCCTACGTACAAAAATGTATTTACTCCTGATGATCCATAATTTAACTATTTTTGTTTAGAAATAATAAAGATGTACATGCAAAGTGCTAGTCAAGAAAGCATCTGAGGAAGGATGAAAAGCAGTAATGACCTTCAATATTTCAGGGGGAAAAAAAGCAGCAGTGTGATGGTAGAAATGAAGGAAATCAAAGCATGCTGTTAAGATAGACTCCGGAGAACCATCAAAGACAGAAAGAACAAGCACAACATTAAAGAGGTGAAGCTAGAAACTAAAAAAAATAAATAAATTACATTAATTAATAATAATAAATAAATAAAATCACCAGATGATAACGACTACTGACTCGCTTAAAATTTTATCTGCTAGGTCTACAACCTGTACCTCGGGCATGAATCTGTTGCTCAAGGCAAGTCAAGTTCGCAGTGCTTCTAGTTCTAAGGTGAGCGAGAGGAACACCTGACAGCACAGAAGGAAGGTTAAGGAAAAAGACAAGAAGAGAGAAACAGACGTGCAAGTTAGGACACACAGAAAGAGACGTGCAAAGGAGATGTAGACCAGGAGCACTAAGAGAGGAAAAGGCTGTGTAGGTACTGTACATTTAAGAGCTTTAATTACAGTGACAGCAGGGTTTCCGCTATGTCCCAAATGTCACATTTCCTGACATTCCCTGACTAAATATAAGGAACAGAATAAGAAGCCAACTTTGTGCTGAACAGCGAAACAGCCACAATATTTTCATTCATTCATTCACTTTCTGAACCGCTTTACCTATTATTAGGGTCGCAAAGAGGCTGGAGCCTATCTCAGCCAACTCTGTGCAAAGGCGGGGTACAACCCAAAACAGCTGGCCAGACCATTGCAGGGCCAACACACATGCAACCCTTCACACTCACTATAACACACCTAGAGGCAATTTGGAACAGCCAGTTAGCCTACTGCATGTTTTAGGACTGTGAGCGGAAACCGATGTACCCCAGAGGAAACCCACGCAAGCATGGGGAGAACATGCAAACTCCACACAGAAATGCCCGGGAATCGAATCCAGGACATTCCTGCTGTGAGTTGGACATGTTAACCACTGCGCCACCGTACCGCCTCTACAATATTTTAATCTTATTAATTTGTGAGCTATTGTGAGTTTATTTAATAACCTGCAAACGGTTCAAGTTGAAGCAACAAAAATAAATAAATAAACTTTTTATTGCATAAAAATCCCTGATATTCCATGACTTTGTCCATAAAATGACCAAATCCCCTGACTTTCCATGTCTGGAACAGACTTCTTAAAATCCCATGATATTCCCGAAATTCCACAAGCTGTGGGAACCCTGTGAGTGAAACCTTTATTCATTATGAACGCTTTCTAAGTCAATCGTATGTAACTGAAGGACTCACAGAAGGATCTAAAAAGCACTCATACTAACAGAATATTAATAGATTTCCACTAATGGACTACGGAGATATTTTTATTATATTCTCAAAAGTTGAAAGAAATCAAAGAAATTCAGTTCAATTTATTTACATGGTTTTAAAGTCGAGACCTGAGGGTGACTGTGGCAAGAAAAAAACTAGTTAAAAAAAAAAAACACTGTAGAAAGCAAGAGAAGCTGTATTTCCCAGTGGGATATTGTGTACAGAATGTTTTCCAGCCTTTACTCTGAGTCAAGCTTGAACGCATGCCTGTGACTTACTCTGTCCAAAAGTGGGGGGGTCCACGGAGGAGCCCATCCAAGACACGGAGGCGGAGGACTGTGGCGACTGCTCGTCTTCCTTACAGTAGTCTGCTAACCACGAAGTCTTGGTAGTGCTGTACTGGTCTGTGTGTCAGAATGACAGGACCACAGAAAGGTGAGAAAAACCTCACACCATTCATAAATATGAAGGTCAACAGTTAAAGAAAAGATGGCAAATGTATAAGGTGCTTGACCCAGACTGGCTACCGAGTAAGACGGAGGTGATGTTCATGTCTAGTCTCTGCTTGGCTTGTACTTCCAGTTTCAGGCGAGAAGGATGGAGCCGGCCTGCGGCTTGCTGCTGCCAATTCAGGGCACAGGGCCAGGGCTCGATAAATGGCTCCCAGCCTGCGTACAGACAGACACACCTTAATTTCACCTCAGCTTTACATTCCAAATGAAAGCTCAAATAAACCTTTACACAACAACAACAACAACTCAAAAGTTTTTTTTTTTTGTGATTCCCCCCCCCCATTTTCTCCCCTAATTTTAGTTGTATCCAATTTCCACCCATCAAGTATTGCCTTCCCTATCACACAACCACCACCAACCAGGGAGGGCCGTTAGTATGCCCCTCCGTGACATGCAATGCTGCCACCTTTTCGAACTGCTGCGCATGCGTATTTGGGGGCGGCCTAACACACTCGGAGGGAAAGCGCAATCTGTCCCCTTGTACAAATGAGCTCACAGTTGTTGAAAATCTGTGGAGAATCCCCAAGGCATGGCTACTTTAATGTCTCAATGAGCGGACACAAAAATGAAACACACAATTCACTTGCTGTTTTGTTTAATTGCAAATCTTTCATGCATTAATGATTGCAAAAACACTTGTAGATACTGAGTGGTTTATTTAATTAAAATCGGCCCACAACAGTAGTTTGTGAAACTATAAAATGTAAGTATAAAACTAGCCTATAAAAATATCATTTCCGGGTTTGTCCCATTCGGGAGCCATTTTTTGTCCATTAGCGAAGCCGTACACCTATACAAACTGAGAAATGTTGGTTATGTTGTTTTATTGGGGAAAAGGCATATTAATTCTTGAGAAATAGGATAGGACAGGAGAAATGACTGATCTGGATTAAGCACTTTGTATGGATCTGAAAATGGGCAGTAAACGAGTGCTTAAAAACAAATAATGCGGTGTTTGGTGAAATTTCTTAATTTTTTCCTGTTCAGTTAACAAGCGTGATTTAACTCTACATGCTCCAAACCTTTTCAGTGGAAAATATAAGTAAACATACTAGGTAAACACTGAGGTATTACACTCTGGTTAAAAGTGAAGCTCACCTGAGAGCTCTCTGTTGTAGTAATCACCAGACAGAGTAAAGCTAGCTTTTCCTTCCTGTGTAGACCCAATCCTCTGCAGCACAGACAAGCCTGTAATAACACAAAGGCCAAAACACCGTTTAGAAACTAACCCAGATTAGGATTATTCAAGAAATGAAATCCTTGCAGTGTTCTGTCACCAATATAAAGAAGTGTGTTTTTCTACTGGGAAAGGAGGAACAATCTCACGTGAGAAGGTGAGTTCAGCCAGAGGGACATCACAATCCAAGCAGTCATCAATGAAGCAGATGCACACACTTTCAGCTTTGACCTCCACTCCAGACAAAGGGGTAGCTGAGTGGGAGCCTGAATCAGAGTTGGCTCTGCTCCTGCCAGAAGTGCTCTCTGCGTTTTCCAGCAGCCATGTGGCAGCCTGATCCAACTGACCTACAGCAACACCATCTCACATCACCTTACTCATCATGTATGTTTAAGCTTAAGTAGGATTCATTTACATGCTGTGCGCTCAAACGGACGCAATATTTTACCTTTGCAATGAATGAGAGCTCGTCTGCAATCGTCCCTCCTGAATCCCAGATCCTGAAGACGTGTTAGCTGACTTTCTAAAATTACATGAACAAACCACTTGAGTAAATTACCCTTTGAAAATCGCAACACCCTCAAATACCTCACAATAACGTCATCCTCGGAGTAGCATACCCAGTAGGGTTTCTGTCCGTTGCCTGAAGCTGTCTTTTGGTTTGGTGGTAGCGGACTGGACTGGTTGGGAGGCAAAGTCAGGGACAGCAAAATTTTGGGAGCCTGTGGGAATGGACTTAGCAATCGCTAGGAACAGCTGCACATCATTGTAGGAAAGCCGTATATCCAGAGCAGGAAACTGGATCTGTGATAGAATAGAAGGAAACAGAACTGGTAAGGAAGCATATACAGTGGATATAAAAAGTTTACACATCCCTGTTAAAACAGCAGGATTTTGGATAATCTTGACTTGTATTATTGACAATATTTTCGATTAAGTCCTCCCTTTCTTGGTTTGCCACTTTGATTCAGGTAGATGTCATGCTGAGAGGTGAAATTACTACTTATGTTGTGTTTTAGCAGAAACCTCAAAAGGAAATTAAACCCAAACTTAATAAAAGCTTGCATGCATAATTTATGTGTTTCTATTAAAATGTTCTTTCACAAACCTTTAAATAAATAAATAGCCCTGTTAAGGGCGGAGGATAAATTGCACATGAATACATGCCGCTTTTCTTTTATATGTACGATCGGACTCTTATATGATTATATGGCAGAATTGACTCTGACGCCTTTATATATACTGTATGTATATCTGAATCGGTGAATCGAGTCTTCACAGAGTCGGTTCCCAGCCGCCCGAACGCTGTGGTTGTTATTCAGGGAACAAGTGTCTCACAGGGATACAGTCCTCTGGTGAAAACTTTATGCAGGCTTACTCCATCCTTGGTGTACTTGGTACAAAATGCCATTAAGCATATGTCTCCAGTTTTCCGTTTTTTTTCGCGAGTGAGGATCGTTTTCAGTCATACTGGGCAGGTTTACACTTCCGCGCTTGGCCGAGTCCACGTGACCTGACTTGACCTAGTTGAGTCTATTTGACAGCTGTGGGCATTAAGGAGCTGGGAAACACAAAATTGAACTCAAATATCACAGTACACACAGCTGTGATAAATGTTTGATTTATTAAGTCACCATGAACTATTAGCAACAAAAACATGACTAAATATTTTAATAAGTTTTGCACCAACGTTCTCTGTAATTTGGAGCTATTATTCCCTGATTAAAGCCACAGTTTAAGCTGAAGAAAAGCAGCCCCAAAACATGATGTTGCTGCCATGCCCGTACTTCACTGTGAGAATGGTGCCCTTTCAGTGATGTGTTGTAGTCTTTTTGCTTTTATTATAAAAGGGTGAACACACTTATGCAAGCTGGGTATTTTAATTTTTTTGTTTTTCTTTTTCCACCCATAAAAAACATTTCTGATCGCTTTTCACTTGATTTTTATATTACAGTTTCACAATAAAAAATGAAACATGTTCTGATATGGTCTAAATTAGGGGTGTTAGGATTTTTTGGAATATCCATTGTGCATTTTAGAATACTTTCAGGACAGTTCTTACCTCTAGAAGTGGAGGAAAATCTTCCATGTTGAAAGCATCGAGCAGACCTGAGCTGCTCTGATAGGTGGGACTACCACACAGCTCAACTTGCACATTGACAGGATCAATGATAGATAGTGCTGTGTCCTGCTCACTGCCCAGTCGGCAGGAATACACCTGAAAAAATAAGAATTGATAAAAATCAGTGATTCAACAAAACAAACAAAAAAAAGATTAACTTCAGTTTTAATAAATAGCCACTGATGTGAGGTGGTTACAATGAATGCCATGTTAAATAATTAACCTCAATTCCAGCCAAGCTGCCAGAGAAAGGTCTGTCCAGAAGGCGAGGCTTGTAGGTAAGGACAGTAGTGCCCTTTAGAATAATGGCGTTGGTGTCTGAACACGATGAGTCTTCCACAACCACAAACTCAGTCCCTGTTCAGAAGTGACAAGCACCCACTATGACAAAAGAACTGACAAAAGAAATGCAATGCATAACATAACATGGACAAACATGTACCTGTAGCATTGAGTTTAACCTCCAGATATTTGTCCTGGGTGACAGGAACTGTGGAGCGTTTTGTAACTACTCCACTTTTGACAGTCTTGGGCATGACAGCACCTGTTGTGCCTGGATCACTTTCACTACTGGGCCAGCGCTGGCGGGTAGGTGCTGACCCCTTCTCCATGGGAATACGCAGAAAATCCCTCACTAACTGAAGCCAGTCAAAAATCAGGAACACTCGCAGGTTGTTTAGCACCACAGTGAAACACGAGGAATCCCGGGTAGATCTAGGACACAAGGAGATTAAAAGCAATCATAAAAGGGCCAAATGTGAAATACTGAGACTACATATTGAAGTAACTTATGATAGGTTCGGCTTATCATGTATTACTACTCTATGATTTAATATAGACCACTGTACCTGTAATGTAGCTCCAATTGTAAGGAAGCTCGATTTGCGCCTGTTCTAGAGGGCTGCAGAATACAGTTGAATACATTGTGCTTTCCTTCTGTGGCCTTGTTGGACTCACTATAACGAGTGTCATAGGCCAACAGCGAATGAGACACCAGGTTCACAGACTTGGATCCGTCAGAAAAACTCTCAAACAGCAACTTGGATTTCATAAAGTCGAACCTATTGGGCATAAACACAATACACTTCATCTTTGCTGTGATGCAGACAACAATTCCCTTGATATAGAAAAATTTAGGAATAAATTAAATACCTAGCCAAAGACTGCTTATGTCCAAAGGATTTGGGGCCATCCAGCAACTCCAGACTGACATTCATCATGTCAACTAAGAAAGAGAGGCTTGTATATACATCGCCACTCAGCACCGTCTGTCAGTGAGAAATGCAGAGGCGGAGAAAACATTAAGCCGCTTAAATGAGTCTCCTGGTGGTGATTCAGGACTGGAAGAATTCAACACCAGTACCTTATAACACATCACTACATACAAAACAGGTTTAATAACACACGGACACTTGGAAATATGTTTTTTTTTTAAATATAGTACTTTATAGAGTAACACTTTAGAAAGTAAAATGTGAAGATCAGATAGCATGGTCAAGTATCTGCATATTTAGCAGCACCAAGCAACTTAGTGCAGAAAATTCTTGCAATGTATTAAAGGAAATTGTTCCCAGAATTAAAAAATTCTGTTGATTCAATTGATAATTAAATAAAAAGGATACCTCTATGACGACTTGTGCACTTTAACGCATGCACATCGACCATATTTTTAATTTTATTTAATTTTTAAAATTATTTTAGACATGCATCTAAAATGAGTCTTTTACCATATATGGAAGGAGGACTGACAGGTAAGTGGGTGCTGTTCCATGGGGTTCCACACATTGGAACATAGGGAAGTCCCCAGAGGTACTTTGCTGAGGCGACTAAGATGTGGTTTAATGTGTTCGGCACTCGTACAATGCTAAAGCGATGATGTATGAGTATGAGATTTTCACATTAGGAGCTTACATAGGTGCTGGGGTCTTGTAGGTTGTAGGGTCTGAGATACTCCTCCACAGGTTCTCCCAAGTTGTGTTCAAGGAGGCCACGGATCAGCTGGTACCTCTCCAGATCCAAGGAACAGTGCACAGAAGACAGGCTGCCATGGATGGACATGTCTGGGACTGTATGACTCAGCTCCCTAAAACACAAGTTGGAAACTGCTAGTAAAGCCAAAATAGGGAAATACACTGATGACATAGACTAAAGACAAATAACAGCTTTACTGGCATTGATGTCTTAACATTACTGCACACCTACCAATAGGAATGACAAAAAAAAGACAATGTGTTGCTTAGCAACATTGTATCACGTTCTCAAAAGGAAAAACACAAATTAAAAAACGATGACATTAACATATTCATAGGAATTCACTGTTTAATCAGGAGGCCCTTGATGAATCAGATGTCAAGAAAAACCATAAAATCATGCAAGGCAAGACAGTTGTTTACTGTTATGTAAGAACGGCATGTTTTCAAAGAATTGTCATCCTTATATATTTTGAGCTGTCATTTGGATTTTTTTTTATATCACTTCCCCTATCCCTGGTGTATGGTGTATGAGTACACAAGACCATTAATGAACTGATTTCTATTTAACTATGCCTTAAAGAAAAAAATGATAATGTTAATAACAGACATAACGTGATTAGACTTAGACAAGTGATTGTCACTCGTCACTAATCAATCAGTGCACTCTTACTTGTCCAGGTTGCGCTCCACTTTAAGTTTTAGGTGGCAGCGCTCCTTCAGCAGATTGCCTCCAGTTCTACGCACTGAATACGAGGGGAAAACCAAGTCTGTATCTAGGCGGTTCACTCCACTGTCCCATGGATCACAGGGCAGCCGCTCGGCAGCAAATAAATCCATCTCCTGCAGATCTACGGCAATGCAGTCCAGCAGACACACATGATCCTCTGTGTGTGTTTGTGGGGGGGGGGGGGGGATGACACACAACACAACAGTTTAACTAGTTCATTATACAACAAGAGTTACATTCATGCCACAAACACAAAACATTATTATTAACGTTAAGGATAATTACCTGGACTTGGAAGTGTATCTGTATCAGAACTGTGTCCCATGGTTGGCTGAGGCCTGCCTAAAATAAAGCCAGAATTGGTGGTGCTGGAGGCTTTGACTTTGTCTGCTGACACATCTTCACTCACTTTCCCAGAAGCAGGCTGAGCATTCTTCACGCGATCCTTTGGGAAAGACATGGGCATTAATACAAAAGGCACACTGAGTTCCATATTGAATGCTTTTATTTATATATATATA
>JBCNYH010000003.1:23953314-23968782 GCA_039654325.1 Tandanus tandanus
TATATTCTGTAATGTAATGTAATGTAATGAAATATAATGAATGAACTGTAAAATGTAAGAATGATACAGACAGGAAAGAAAAATCGAAGCTGTGATTCTGAGTAATATGAGGAGATAAAAGATAAAATGTCAAATTGAGCTATTTTCTCTCACACATGACTTTTTTTAATCAAAGATGCACAACCAGATTGTTGTTGCTACAGTACATGTGCTGTAAGAGTATTCCTCCCACACACTGCAGTTGTACACCTCTCATTTTACCGGTCTTCTCTCAGGACGTGTCTCTTCCATTGCACTAATAGACCTATTTATATTTGGAAATTGTAACATACTTTCAACGACACAGTAATATGCTGCATATCTGGGAAAACTAAAAATTGTTCCTTCCTTAGAAAAGTTGGCATGTATGAAGCTGATCTGTAGAGCTGCATTCTGCACAAAACAGAAAACAATGTCTCCTTCTGTTCTCTATTTTACTTTGGTGATGAGCTTCTCTGAAGGGGAAACATTCAATCAGACAGTTGGCCAGATATGAGATCATAACATTTAATATTATAACACTATATTACAATTACAATGCCTTATTGAGTTGTTTCACTCACAAGGTACTAAATACTGTCGAATCAAATACTGAAAACTCTGTTCTGATGTGGTGCAGTGGTGGCTCAGTGGTTCCCTGGATCACTGATCAGAAGGTCTGCGGTTCAAGCCCCAGTACCACAAAGTTTGCCACTGTTGGCTTTTTGAGCAAGGCCCTTCACCCCCAATGGCTCAGTTGTATGAATCACCTATAAATGTAAGTCAATCTGTATAAGGGTGTCTGCCAAAATCCTTAAATGTAAATTCTGTAAAGAAAAAAACATTCACACCAGAGCTGTACCTGAGACCTGTTCGTCTTGTCCGCTGCCAAAGGATTTCTGTCTAATACCGTTTTCCTGATTTTGCTCAATCCTGCCCATTCCTGCAGTTAATATTTCAGGATCCAAGCAGCAAAGGTGTTGGAGCACAATCGCTTTTTTTTTTCTATTCTTTTTTCCTCCACTAAAACAAAGTTCAAAACAACTCTATAACAGACCAAGCTATTTGTAGAGAAATGAAACTTGCTCAACAAGTAGAGAGATGAGCCAGATCTGTTCAACACTTATTCATCTCAGGCTGAGACAGAACGCTGTGGGGACTATTCACTAATAGTCACCGAGCCTGAGACGAATAATTGTTTTCGTATATACTACACAGGAATATAAGAAAAGCAAACTAAAATGAGATTTTCTAATATGTTTTTACATTTTTAAAGCATGACAATGGACATGCATTCCCCATTTAGGCATCTTTTGAAACTCATTCAAACTTTGGAAAGAGTGCATTTTTGATCTTGAAAAACATGAAGGCCATATTGCGTAACATTCAGATTGTGCCATTCCTGTGTAGTATTTACTAACAATTATGCACTGAAGGTGAAGTGGATGTTGTTGAATAGTATTAATAGGGCTATTCGATTCAGTGGCCTCCACCAAGCCTGAGGTAACTGTTTTACTATGTAATCCATGGGAACATAAGCAAAACAACAACAACAAAAAGATTGTTATGGGTTGTTTTTTACATCTTTTAAATCATGACAGATTCAGGTGAGCTCCGTGTGCATACACGAGCAGGTGCCTAGTTTAAGAGCTGTGTACCAGCGGTCTCTTTACATCCCATTCTGAGATTTCAAGAAAAACAATCCGAAAGAATATTTTATGATTTATTTTTCCATTTTTAACCACAACAGTGATAATCTTGTCCGCTCAAGTGACTGTGGCAAACTGTAGAGTGTCCATCATTTTGATTCAAGCATTATTTACCTGGAACAATGTGTTTTAGTTAGATATAGCACAGACCATTAAGATTTCCCCATTTCTGATTTCTGATTGAGTAAGCCAATCAGATCACATTTCTGGGTGGTATATTTTAAAATGCAATATTGTACATTTAAGTCCATAGCTTTAGAACCCTGATTATGTGACCAATTCTAATCCAGTACTGATCACCCACCATGGTCCCAGGTTCAATCCCCTGGGTGTGAATGAGTGTATAAATGTGTGTGTTTCCCTGTGATAGACTGAAGTTCTATGTATGGCATATTACCACCTCACACTCAATGTTCCCAGGATAGGCTACAGATTCATTATGACCCTCCACCCACTTAGAATTTGAGCAAATTTTTATCAAATTTGAATGCATCTTCAGAATTTATTATCCTAACAATAATGGGGATTTTGTTCTCCAGGTCCAGTTCTAGTCCCACCCCAAAAAATTATGTTTTTATTAAAGATAATGCATTTGCCTTTATAAGTAGAAAACAATTAAACTGTTTACCATTTTGGCGTCAACATTTATTTCATTGTACACAAAGTAAAAAAAGGATGGTGCTGCAATACATTTGATTTCATAGTTACGTTCTCAACATTTTTCCTTAATTGCTGGTTGTCCCTGGGTCATGCTTGAAATATAAGTACATTATCTTGTAAATGGGAAGCATGATATCTAAAAAGTTGTGAGCAATTTGTAAATTTCTATCGACATCACTGATTAGAGTTTTAGTATGCATATCTCAATACCTCACCCACTCATTCCAGTCTCTGTAATAAAATACTCATTTCTAGGAAATTCTTTGGTGACCTGAGTCAATATGACAGCCTACTTTATGGCTTACTGGGATTATGTGCAATATATAATCTATCTTAAAGTGCAACTTCACAAACCTTACTAGTTTTCAGTGAGATTCAACATTAACCACATTAACCAATAATAATAATAATAATAATAATAATAATAATAATAATAGAACTGTTGGATACCTTAGTGATTTACATAGAAATAGCAAGTCCATAACAATTTTCTATGAATGATTTTGCTCAGTACCTCAGTAATTAACAGCCTAAATACAGCAACCTGGAACACATTTATGCAGTGTTGTTACTAGAACAGTTTACATTTTAAGGCTTGGTTGAGTAATTTGTTTTCAAGTATAAAATCAGTCCAACATTTTGCATCATTCAAAAAAAAATTGGGAGTCACTGGGCATATGGCGGCTTAATTCAGCCTCACCTTACTCACTCCAATATATTGATATCTGGGGACTTTTTTAAATGGACACATGGCGTTCCATCCGTCAGCCCAACTGTGGTGCAGTAGCAGTAGTGAATCTGTCCAGGACAAGGCTCTGAAGCATAGCTGAAAATTACTCTTCCTCCTCCTCATCATCTGTCCTCTTTAAGGCTTTAAGCCGCTGGAAGCAGTAGATGATGGAGGCCAAGAAAAAGCTGGCAATAATGGCAGCTACTGATATACAAATCCCAGAGAAAATAACAATGAGATAGTCTTTAAGAGACAAAACTCCCTGACATTCCCGGAAGCTCTCCTCAGAAAGCACGTTTAGAGAGATCTGCCGTCCATCCATTGGGAGTGAGCACTCCATTTCCTCCAGTCCTGCAGGGTTACACACAGATGGAAGAGAGGGAAAGATAAGGCAAGGACCCCAAATATTGCATGATGTTAAAAAGACTTCAACATTAATATGAAATCTTAAATTTCCATTTCCATAATCGACAGCTAATCATTAATTTGCATAATGATATTGTCAATGATTGATACCATTCGTTTTATCATGCAGCCGACTGCAAACGTTGGTATGTCTCTAGGACAAAATCACAGAAAAATATATTTAATACCAACAAAGACATTTATTGTGTTAGATTTCACTGTAATTACTTTATGATAAATAAAAAAGTGGTAAAAAGATATAAATACTGTATATCTATTTAAAAATATCCCTTCTTATAGTGACAAGAATATTCTCAACTCTTAATATTATATTCTCAAAAATTAAAAGCCCCTTCTTTGACTTATAATGAAATAATACTACTACTACTACTACTACTAATAATAATAATAGTAGTAGCAGCAGTAGTAGTAATAATAATAATAATAATAATAATAATAATAATAATAATGATAATGATAATATTTATTATTGTTGTTGTTGTCGTTGTTGTTGCTATAATAATAATAATAATAATAATAATAATAATAATAATAATTATTATTATTATTATTATTATTATTAATTATATACTTGTTGTTGTTATTATCATAGCACAAGAATTTTATTATTTTGCACTGTGTTTTATCGATGTTCAGGACGAACATTTCGGTTTTAAGGTTTCCATTCATTCACTCCTTCCTTTCCTCCTTCCTTCCTTCACAGGGTAAAAATAAAAAGTACTATTCCTATTAAGAAATATGCCAGATGCAAACCATCTGAATGCCAGATTTGTATTTTATACTTGTGTGTCAACAATCTGCTATCACTGCGCTACTATGCTGGCATTTCCTAATATTTGTTATGAACATACATTCATTACAAGAGTTATAATAATCATTTCAATACTAATATAATAATTAAATAGCATACATCTTTAGTATCAACACACTAATAAGTGTTAATTATAAAGTTCTAAGTAATAAGATTAGTCTGATAAACATTAAGACTAGTCTTTAAGTTATCGTTTAATTATTAGATTGTGTAAGAATTGAACAGGACAGTCATGGTTTCAAATGTACTTTTCAGTCACTAATAATTCTGCATCACAGCAGCGTTTTACTCAGAGTTCATGTGCTCGGACACATTTATTAGAAGTTGAGAGCTACATAGAGCCTCACAGTGCAGAATATACTATAAATACATTATCGCATATAATTACTGCATAGTGCATATGAATAGTACCAGTTTCTTTTCTTTCTTTTCTTTTTAAAAAATACTACTAATAATATCACTCTGGGGTGGCACGGTGGCGTAGTGGTTATCATGCCTCACAGCAAGAAGGTTCTGGGTTCCCGAGCTCGGGGGTTTCTTTATGGAGCGTGCACGTTTGATTGCCTGGGTTCCCTCCGTGTACTCCGTTTTCCTCCCACAATCCAAAGACATGCACATTAGGCGAATTGGCTGTTTCAGATTGCCCCCAAGTGTGGATATGAGTGTGAATGGTTATGTGTGTGTTGGCCCTGTGATGGTCTGGTGAGCTGTTCACAGTGTACCTCGCCTTCGCCCAGTGTCGACCGAGATAGGCTCCAGCCTCCCTGCGACCCTAGTACAAGTAAGCGCAGTGGTGGCTCAGTGGTTAAGGCTCTGGATTACTGATCCGAAGGTTGGCGTTTCAAGCCCCAGTACCACCAAGGTGCCACTGTTGGGTCCTTGAGCAAAGCCCTTAACCCTCAATTGCTTAGTTGTATAAAAAAGGGAAAAAAATGATGAATGTAAGTCACACTGGATAAGGGTGACTGCCAAATGCTGTAAATGTAAGGGGTTCAGCAAATGAGTGAATGATGATGAGAAGACATGAATTTGGGTGTTCTTTTCAGTCTCTAATAATACTGCATCACAGCAGTGTTGTAGTAAGAGCTCATGTGCTCTGACACAAGTTGAGAACTAGAAATAGCCTTACAGTGCAGACTATACTATAAATGCATTACCGCATATAATTACTGCATAATGCACATGAATAGTACTAGTTTCTTTTCTACCTTTTTTCTTCTTCTTTAAAAAAAATAAAAAATATCACAATGGCTCTGTTAAGGCCCATTACACAGCAGTACGATGTGAGTGAGATTTTGAAAGTATTTTGTTTTTAAATTTTAAGTTGTCATTTGCAATTTTTTCTCAGCTTGCCTCCGTTTTCATGGAAATGACTCTAATCCCCTTTCAGCAATGACAGATGATAGATTTAAAGTGGAACATCGCCTTCATAACAGAGCCACACTGCTAGACATTTTTCTGATGAATCACATTCACACTGAAATGGACTCTATGAGAAAAGGAAACAGTGACGGTTTTAAAGAGTGCTGCCGTTACTCAGAGTCATGTGGTGACTGCTCATTCTTCCTTCTTTTTACAATCACAATCCTGCTAAGACAAGCCATTTTCTTTTAAATCTGTGCAAATGCTAATCTACAGTAAAAATCCACAGTTAATCGAGCGCATGAAAAAAAAAGTTTCAAATCCTGAAGCAGTTCAAAAGCTGGCAGGAACTGGATGCATGAGCATACCGAACCCCCACACAGTGTGGAGGATGGTAGGAGCAGCTAAGAAGTCCTCAAAGAGTTTAGAGTTTTACTGCAGAGTTGAGATTGTTGTTGCAGAACCATTTGACGCCACATCAGTAAAAACAAGCAGTTCGGAATGGTCGCAGCAATAATATCCTTTGTGGAAGCAACCCATAAGATGCAGTGCTGAACACCAAATGACTGAGATAAACAAAATTATGTTCTGCAACAGCCAACGTAATTAAACACTGTTTAATCCTGTGGAGAATGATGAACTGAATTAGGATAATCTAATTTTACAAAACCAAGAATACCGAGGAAGAGGAAGAGGAAATGTGTGGCAGTGAGGCATAGCCCAAGATCCTTTACAAATGTCTTCAACGTTGTTAAACATTAACAGGAGCCTCAGTGCACTGAATTCTAGAAACCAACTGCTAAGAAGGCACTGATTAACTTTCAATAACAAGACTTAAACTTTAAGATGTATCATCCTTTAATAAGCTACTGATATTTGGTAGATTGCCCATATTCAGAGCGGCTTGCATTTTTTAATACAACTAGGCAATTCAGGGGTTTAGTCAATATATCAGATTACAATCCATATCAATATATCAGATTACAATCCATATAATATGACAGCTACCAACCAGGGAAGGTGAAAATCAGCACACTCTGCTTCCTCTAAGGCCAAAGTGAAGCCAGCCAACAGCATCTTCTCAAACTGTTGCTTATGCAACATCAGGGGCGGCGCAACCCTCTGAGGAAAGTGCTATCCACCCACTTCTGTGAGCATGAGCTTAAAAACACTGATGACTAGTTAGTCTCATTTTGGATTGACAGGGGAGAGAAAGTATTCCATCCCTCCCTCCCTGAGAGCACAGCCAATTTTGCTGTCTTGGACTCATCTTGGGAACATGTGCCCTACCATCAGGAGCCTGGGACTACGTTGTGGAAAAATAAATAAACAAACAAACAAACAAAAAACAAACAAACAAATAAATAAATATAGGGTGGCACGGTGGCGCAGTGGTTAGCATGTCCGCCTCACAGCAAGAAGGTTCTGAGTTTGATTCCTGAGCTCGGGGCGTTTCTGTGTGGAGTTTGCATGTTCTCCCTGTGCTTGCGTGGGTTTCCCCGCGGTACTCTGTCAGCTAATTTGCTTTTTCCAATGCCCCAAGGTGTGAGTGTAAGTGTGAATGGTTGCATGTGTGCATGTGTGTTGCCCTGCGATGGCCTGGCGAGCTGTCCGGGTGAGCCCCGCCCTCTCAGCTGATTAAGGCCCTAATTAGGAATAAGCGGCTTAGAAAATGAAAGAATTAATGAATGAATATGTGTGTGTGTGTATATATAAGTCTCTGGGTTATTGATCTGAAGGCCAGGGTTCAAGCCCCAGTACCACCTAGCTGCCACTGTTGGACCCTTGAGCAAGGCCCTTAACCTTCAGTTGTATAATAATAATAATAAATGTAAGTCACTCTGGATAAGAGCATCTGCCAAATTCCATAAATGTAAAATGTTATATACATATAAATATTACTGCAAATCAACCTGACATGACAAAGACAATACTGCTGAAATCATCAGTGGCTTCATTATATGTCTTTACATTACACACCCTCTAATAATGGAGATGCCAGTTTGACTGACATACTGTCTTCAGCAGAAGTCAGACAATATCATGGAGTGTGGCAATGAGTATGTGTGAGTCAGTCCAACTAGAAGGGCTTTTCCACACAAGAGATTCAGTGACCTCAGCCTCCTTTATCACGTGGCCATCCTTTCAGCTCGGTATGCTCTTCCAGTCTTATGTACGTCACATAAAACTACAACTGTCTTACCCAGAGGCTACCTCAAACAATAGATCTTTCACACAGACACACAAATGCACATGCAATTAAAATGCTATTATCTGTTTAATTAAAACATGCAGTAAGTAAAATTGGAGGAAGATCCTGTAATTCAATAATTAAATTTAGAGGAAGATCCTGAAACCTTTTTTGCTCCAGTATAGAATTAATCACCTCTTATCTGTAGTTCCACACTGGAAGGCAAACGTATTTGGGACACATGGATGTACGACTTAGTTCAGTTTATAGTGCTCTATGCTGCTGTAATTCTTAAAATTAGATTGGTTTGAAGTTTGCTAATATGGTAAAGCTTTTTGTCAGGAGACTTAAAACCCCCCAATTTGCTTTAACACCTTTTTCAAAGAAAACTAATTCTGGTTTACCTAAAATTCACCACAAATGTCATGTTGTGATCTGCTACAAAGCAAAGTTTAATGGCTGACAATAAATGTGACCTGCTCCAGCATAATACAGATTAAGTCGCAAAGTAGTGTTTTGAGTAAGAGCCAAAGTAAGATGAAAGAAAATGGCGTACTTGGACGAAAATGCGATGTCGCAAAAAAGCATAATCTTTAACATGACCAAGTTCAAATATTCATAAACACAATCTATCCATGCTAAAATACTTGTTTATGAAAGGGTTTCATGCCCAAGTTGTTGTTAAAATAAATAAATAAATAAATCAAAAATCCACTTATTTTGCAGATTTCCAATCCGCATTTGAGATTGCTCAGGGTATTTCCTTATTATCCATATTCACTAACAGAATACTCTACCTACCCACAGAATCCTAGAAGGATTCCTCGAATCATATAACGGTAAACCAATGAGAAGCCTCAAAACAGACATGACTCGGGGTAAATAGAACTCATCTCTTGCTAGGAAGATGCTAGGAAGATCACGCTGATTGGTCGAGAGCCGGATTCATTTAGTTTATGGACTCATTTGCCACTCACACAACCATTCATACTCACATCTACACCTACAGCCAATTTGGAACAGCCAATTAGCCGAATGTGCATGTCTATGGGTTGTGGGAGAAGACCGGAGTACCTGGAGGAAACCCACACAAGCACGGGGAGAACATACAAACTCCACACAAAAATGCTCAAGCCCGGGAAACCCAGGACCTTCTCGCTCTAAGGCAGGCAATTTTAAACACGATGCCACCGTGCCACCCTCAGGATATACAGAAATGTGAAAAAGTACATCTCATGGAACCTTCTTTAATACATTGCAAATAAAGGTGACATGCTTAAGGAAAACCACAAGGAAAGTTAGCTTTTGAATTATTTATTAAAGAAAAATATCAATGGATGTAATATTCTTCTGTAAAGAATGTAAGTACACCATTGGCCTTAGAAGCTAGCATTGCCTCTTTAGAAGAAACACCTTCTTATAGGTGTTTTTGATTAATTGTCTACCAGCCTCTGACACATTGCTGATGGCTGAAATATTTCGTTGTGCTTTCTTTAGTTGTAAGATGTTTTCTACCATGTACATCTATTTTCAAATCCCTCCAACACATTTCACTGGGGTTGAAACCTGGGCTGTGACACAGTCATTCAGGAAGTCTGTTATTTCTTTTTGAACCATTTTCTTGCTGGATTTGCTAGTGTGCTTAAGATAATTATCCTGTTGAAATGTCCACCTTTGGTTCAGCTTCAACTTCCAGACAGATAGGCTCACGTTATCTTCAAGCACTCTTTGATATTATGCAGAATTCATAGCTGAATCAATGACTGTAAGCTGCCCAGTCCATGGCATTTCCACCACCATGCTTCACAGTTGGTATGCGGTTCTTCTCCTATTCACATGTGTACTGTGACTGTAGCCAAACAACTATCAACTATCTCTGAGTCGTCTGTCCAGAGCACATTATTCTAAAAGGTCTGATCTTTGGTGGTACAGTCATTGCAGATAGTGTTGCTTTAATGTCCTGGACCAATTAGCATTCATTTGAAAATCTTTATCACTTGCAGTCTCATAGGCATTCACATAGGCATTTTAAAGGCATTTTGAAAAACGACAATCTCCAAAGGTAGGTCTGTTATGGTGCTTTTTACACCCGGGCCTACTGGCTCATCAGGCCAGAGCTTATACTCGGTTTCCATAACGCGAGTTCAAGAGTTCAACTCCTCCCAGATGGGACGCCAGTCCATCGCAGGTTACCTTCCCAGTATTTTTTACTGGTACCCATTTATACTGCTAGGTGGACAGAGGCACACTTGTGTTTAAGACCTTGCCCAAGGGCCTTAGCATAGTGGGGATCTAACGGGGATGCAAACTCACGACCTGAGCCCAGCACACTAACCACTACACCATCAGCCCCACACAATCTCCAATGGATGTATTTATTTATTTGTTAGTGTATTAATTTTTTTTTTACATAACTGTATTTGGTAGTAAATATAGACATACACTATCAAAGAATCCTATTAGCTTTTTAATTTCTCATTCCAAGACTTCTGATTAATAAATTCACCTAGTTTCATTTACCCCACTCTAACTGTCAATGGACTACAGACTTTCTATTGGCCAGGAAGCATGTGCAGATGAGCTCGCACTTGTCAAACACTTAACTGTCATCAACACTCATACAAAGCTTTGTTCTCTGCTCCCTGCTTTTCTCCCAGTACACAAATAATTGTCCCTCACAATCTTTATAGTTTGCAGATGACCCTGTAAAAGCAACCTTCTGTTCAGCTCCATTATAAGGCTTCAAGATAATTGCATGACAATTACACAACAGTCAAAGAGGTAACCAAATTATCATCCCCCCTCAAACAGCGGTTCCTCATTAAAATAAGCTTTTCCAGAAAAGGTTGAACTGACTGACCTGAACTGATTTCAGTGTCAACTAGGATTTTTCTCTGAAAAGTGCCAGCTCACTGTGCAGCATTTAAATGAGCTGGAATAACTGCAGACACCTTAATGTCTCAGAAACGGTGAAATGTTTATCTATATGCACACCTTCATCATATGAGGGTTAGTTAAGCTGCTGTTCACAGGGATTTAAATTTCAGTTTCTATTGAGAATTATTTGTTTTCTATATTTATTTATTACTAACTTTTTCTACTATACTGAACTAAGTGTTTGATATTTCGCAGTATGTACGTGCATACAGATGTATCTTAGATAATATGAAGTTATTGGATTTAGATTTATTTGATATTGCTTTTATTTGTGTTGTATGCTTGTTATCATTTAAACTTATCATTATTTTTGATGGAATGCCTTAGGTAGATATTAGATCAAAATAATGATAAGTTTAAATGACTCGGTTGAGATGGGCGCCAGCCTCCCAGCGACCCTAATTAGGATTAAGCGGTTCAGAAAATAAATGAATGAATGAATAGCTAATATCACTTGGACACATGTACAGTTCTGCCCTGGTCTCGAAAAGCCTGGCAAGTCACATCTTGGTCATTTAAAAAAAAAAAAAAAAAAAAAAAAAAAAGGAACAAAACTGATTAACTGTGGGATTTAGCACTCAGTTATTTAAATGCTGATATTAGAGCGTGATTATTGATTGTATGGGACATACATTATGAAGCATACGTAAGTATATGACTTTTACTGTTTATTTATTTACATTGGGACTTACTAGGTTTCACCTGATCAAACTGATGAACTTGAGATCAGGTGAAAACCTAATAGGTCCAAAAATTATCCTAACTCAATTTTGATGAAAAATTGACCAACTAGGTTTTTCCAGAACAGGGCGGAATTGCAATGAATACCAGCAGGACTGTGATTTGGCTGCAGGCGTAAAACTGCAGGTCAAAAACTGCAAGCAATCTCAGTCAAGTTCAGTATGCCAGCATAATCGTGTGATATTGTTTTTATACAACAGTTCTACAAACATGAAATTAATATCAAATAGCTAATCTCAGGTAATACAACTTATGGCCAAATATTTTGTTCATTTCCGCTCCATCAGTGAAAATAATTCCCAGAGGAGCCACAGCTGGAAAGAACATTGCGTCCACAAGTAACTAAACAACACTATATTAACACACACTGTGTAATGTTGCGTTTTTTGTTTTTTTCTTTCATGTGCCAACAGTTAATTGTGTGCACTACTTAAAGCAGCTGTGTGTGCAGTTCTCACATAACTCTCGGAAGTGAGTTTATAGATCTGCTCTTACATTTGTGGTAGGAAATAATTAACGTGTACAATTTTGGGATTAAATCTTCACTATGTGGATGGAAGTTCTGAATGTAAATCTTGGTTGTCATTTACAAAGTCTTGATTCTAGTCAATCAATACAACAACTTTAAAATTTTTATTTATTTATATTTTTTTGTGATGTACAACATGTTAATAGTCTTGGATAAACAAGTAAAGTTAATCGATTGCTATTTACAAATTCCACACCTAGGTAGAAACATAATATTTTATAGTAACTTAAAAGTGTAATGATGGCCTGGCGAGCTGTTCAGGGTGTACTCTGCCCTCGCCCAGATTCGGCTGCGATGGGCGCCAGCCTCCCTGCGACCCTAATTAGGATTAAGCGGTTCAGAAAATGAATGAATGAATGAATGAAAGTGTAATGTAGATTATTTAGCTGTAGCTAATTTATTTGCTTTCATATTAATGTGTGTATTGCTATACCACTGTATATAAAAAATAATTAACTAATCCTTTTTTTATTGTAAGATTAAGAAAAAATATATTTTAGCTAACATTTTCATTTGCATTTACAATTTATTGGTTAACTTGAATGCACGAATCTATAAAAAGGAAATAAAACAACAAGAATTGTTTACAAGGTAAATAATAGACCAATCTAACAAAAGCATTCAAAATTTATAAGTAAAAGTGTAGATGGTTTGTGTGACCAGGTCACAGATATTATGCTTACAGAAATTTACACTCAGTAAATTATAGCAGAATAAAGTAATAACATTACACCCAAGTTAATCAAGGAGCACATTAAAAAATTACTGTAATATGACTCCAGATATTTTCAGCTCTAACGTACTCTGATTTCACATATTTGATTTTAGTAATTAGATGACATAACCCAGATTTCATGCAGTGAGTTGTTTGAAAAGAAGGAACACAGACAAAAAGAAAAGAAAGTGAATGCTTTTCCACATCCTCTTACACGATGCATGCGTTCTCAGGTCATCTCTAAGAAACGGAAAGACCTTAAACCAACACCTGATACCGCCTGACCTCAATTATACAGACACCGTTGATCAACAAACTAGGGATTTCATGTCTACAGTAGTTTCAAGTTCAGACATTCCCATATATATTTTATGTATAAAATGTCTAGCCATTAGGAAAGCAGTAGGAGGAATGCAATGAGCATTTGCATTATTGCATACTGTATGTTTAATTAATTATTGACGTGAATGAAATTTTAGCATGACGTAATTGCATGCAGTACTAGTCTCTTTGTCATTCCCATACATTATTCAAGTGATTTTATTTAGTGGTATGTCATGCTACATATCTTTTAAAGATGTTCACTGGGAACACTGACAATATGAAGTGAATTTTACAGTCCCACGGTGCTGATAACCTACGATTTGACAATCACAATTCCATATAAAAGCAACTAGAGGCATTAAATGTTTATCTGAAATAGCATGCATTTCTATTTGTGCTAAATGCAAACAACCTGTTGGAAATTAGATGTTAAATGTTATTACTTTAAATAATAATTTAAACTTATAAATAGCAGTAGGAAATTATTTACTATTCAAACCAGATCTTGAAAGTAGCTGTGATTTCTCTGAGTAGAAAATGTCAAAAACTTGACTTATAGTTAGCTTACCAGTTGAGAGCTTTTGACGATTTTTATTCAGCCAGAAAAACAGTTTGGCAAAATGACAATTGCACACCCAGGGGTTCCCTTCCAGGTGTATTACTCTCAAGGACGGCAGCTGGCTCAGCACTCTGACATCCAGGCCAGAGAGTCCATTCTTCTCCAGCTCCAGCTCTCTTAAGGAAGTGAGGCCTGAAAAGGCGCCCTCGCTCACCATACTCAGATAGGGGTTGTTACCCAGACGAAGCTTGATCAGGCTGCGCGATTCTCCAAAGGTCCCCGAGGGGATCTCGGTTATGTTGTTGCTTCCCAGGTCTAAGTAAACAAGCCTGGATGAGCTGGTTAGTGTTCCTGGCTCCAGCTTGGTCAGAGAGTTATTCCTCAGGTCCAGGTACACCAGATCACTGTACAAAACTAAGAAATCAGAAGGGATCTCAGATATCCAGTTATTGGACAAAATTAGCCTCCGGGTGTCCAGAGGGAAGGAGTCTGGTAAACGGGTGAGCCCACGACCGGTGCAGTCCACGGTGTGATGATCTGGACACATGCAGCTGGATGGACAGTTTTGACCCCAAGCGACTAAAGCAGAGGAGAGCAAGGCAAGGAAAGGCTGAAGCCAGCGAACACATGAGAACATTGTCAAGGGGGTGAAAAGTAAGTGGGAGAGCAGGGGGTTTCAGGAAAGGGGAGTACGGATAGGGGTAAAGGAGAGGGGAGTACGGATAGGGGTAAAGGAGAGGGGAGACAGGGAAGGGTCAGGGGGAAGAAGAGGAGGTGAAGGGAGGGGGGAGCATAAGGAAGAGAAAGGAGTCAGGCTTGCTGCGAAGGCATCTTTCCTCGCTTGCTAGATCATAACGTAAATAAGGATTCAGCATCGTCAAGGAGCACAGGAAGACACGAAAAGCTATTTTCCAGAAGATCACATAGTAGGCAGTGTGGGTCGTGTGGCTGCCTGCTTGCTCTGAGCGTGAAGGAGGAGGATAGAGCAGAGCGTGAGAAAGAGAGAGAGAGAGAGAGAGAGAGAGAGAGAGAGGGAGATGCTAAGGATTAAAGAGGTAAATAGAAGCGAGCTGGGGGTGTGAAGGGGGGTTGGGCAAAAGAGGGGATGTGACAAAGGAGGAGGTGTTCTTGTCTGGGTTAACCCACAGTCAGTGCTGATGCCATCGCCTGTCCGTGGGTGATGCCGTATTGGAACAAGGCTCCATTATTCCTTCTCCTTCTGTTCTTTAGTGTGCACGATGCACAGCTTGTTGGCTTTAAAATATCTGACCCATCAAGTCTGTTGGATAGAGAAGATGCACAGAAGGCAGTGCTGCTCACAGACAGTGACGCTTAACTTCCTTTCTCTCGTCCTCCCCATGCAGTCGGCACACGAATACATATTCCAGCTCCATTGCCATGGTGATGAGCACAAACCTGGAGCCATCTGCATACAGATTACTGTCTGAAAAAGAGAGATAGTGTGTGTCTATACCGCTCTCCCTTGGGAGGAACCCAGACCCCCTAACACCCCCATGGGAAATATTAAATTTTTTTAATATTAAATATTAAATATTAAAATTTAATAATAATTTTTTTTAAAAGCTTCTTCTTATCATCCTGTAATAAGTAACACTTACTATTGTTTATACATTTCATACTAACATTTTGTTTTTGCTCTTCATAGCTGTTTTACAGTTGAGGTTGGGGGGGGGGGGGGGGGGGGGGGGGGGGGGGGGGGGGGGGGGGGGGGGGGGGGGGGGGGGGGGGGGGGGGG
>JBCNYH010000003.1:23968882-23991432 GCA_039654325.1 Tandanus tandanus
CAAAAGTTTTTTTTTGTTTTTTAGGGTTGTTTTACAGTTGGGGGTACCCCCCCCCCCCCCCCCCACCCCACACCCCACAACAGAAGTCCTGACAACACAGAGTGCATCCCACTTACATCACATGTGCTGGAGGCTCACAGACTAAATATAATTTAAAAAATACCCTCAGAACACTGTAGCCTTGACCTTGTCCCATTGACAGACTCCCCGGAAATTACATTTTCACTAATGAATGAGAGGCAAATACAGAATATCCAACCAGTTACTTAGTTAACATGCCACATGCTATTAATGTTCAGGATCTGAATAAATGATGAATGTCAGGAGTGATATGCTGCTACAAACAGTAGGCAGTACAGTAGGCATGCAGTCTAAAGAAAGTACCAGGGTGGAAAACACAGTAAACTCTAAACAGCCTAAGAATAGTAAACATGTCAGACTGTTGTTAGCCAGACTGGAAACTACCTTTAAGAGCTGGCTGGAGATTTGAAACATGAGATGACCTTCCTGTGTGCAGTGGTGCATGTGTGTATTAGGTAACAGCATGCCAGCATATTTCAAAAGAGCATAGAGGGTTTGAAACCTTGGGACAGTTTATTAAAGGTGACGTCTCAGAGATCATGTTTTAATGCTTGGAGAAGTAGCTAAGAGTCACACTATGCTAACACGCTGCCCGGCCCTGCCACGAAAAAAGTTCTGCATAGTAATATTTAGATGGAGTGCCTTTAGCCTTGATTTCAGCGTGTAATCCCCATGGCGTTTGTGTCTCAGTTGGTCCGGTCGAGGCTCAGCAACATTAATGTGGCAATAAAATGAAGTCAGCTGATGACCTGAATGTATTGAATGTGCAGGTTATCACATCAATAGACTTTTTCTTCCCTGATGGTACGGATATAAAATTGGGGCTCAAATAGTGAAAGAGTGGTTCAGGGAGCATGAGGAATCATTTTTAATCAAGAAATAATTTCTTAACCCTACTGAAATTCTTTGGGATGTGCTGGAGAAGACTTTATGGAGTGGTTTGATTGTCCTGTCATCAATTCACGATGTCGGTGAAAAATGAACCCAACACTGGATGGAAATAAATGTTGTGATGCTGCTTAAGTTTGTTGAAAGAATGCCATAGCAATTATGCCCTGTAATCAAGGCTAAAGGTTAGAGTGCATTTTTTTTTTTTTACATTCAGGCATGATTATACAACCCCCGGCCAAAAAAAAAAGGGAGAGTAATATAAAATATGAAACAGAATATGAATATAGAATAGAATGTTTCATCTGGTGACCTG
The DNA here is from genome assembly GCA_039654325.1 of Tandanus tandanus. NCBI lineage: Eukaryota > Metazoa > Chordata > Actinopteri > Siluriformes > Plotosidae > Tandanus > Tandanus tandanus. The sequence goes on from JBCNYH010000003.1 coordinate 23,970,168, forward strand.
TCCAGGGTATACCCAAACATTTGCTCAGTGTCAGCTTCCAGCTCCCTGTGGGTCCCAGTGGATAAGCGGTATAGATAATAGATGGATGGATAGATGGATGAAAATGTCTTTCATAATGCACAAGCAGCAAATCATACAAAATTAATTTGTTCATCTTCAGTAAATTTGTCATCCTGGTCTGAGTTGTGGTGGATCTGAAGCCTATTCTGGGATCAGTGGGCATTAGGGAAATATACACACAAACACACACTCACTTTAATGTTGCCATGTAGCCAGGGCTCGGCGAGCATGTTTCTGTGTTGAGTTTGCATGTTCTCCCCATGCTTGCATGGGTTTCCTCTGAGTAATCTGGTTTCCTCCCACAGGCCAAAGACATGCACTTTAGGCTAATTGGCTGTTCAAAATTGCCACTAGGTTTGAGTGTGAATTGTTGTTGGCTGTTCGATGGAATGGCGAGCTGTACAGAGTGTACCATGTCTTCGCCCAGAGTCAGCTGAGATTGGCCCCAGCCTCCCCTCCACCCTAGTAAGATTAAGCGGTTGGGAAAATGAATGAATGAATGAATGAAAATCAAGCTGCATGCATTTGGAAGGAGGAAAGAATGAAGCACACAGAGGAAATGTACTTCGATCATACTGGGGAACCTGGACCTGTGAAGTGCTACCTGCTGAACATTTTTTTGTTAAGTGTAAGAAGTATTAGAGTCTGTGATGGAATTTGCATTAAGACGTCAGAGTTTAAATTATAAATTGACACTAATTATCACTGATCTAGAAAGAGGTGATATTTTGCTTAATCAGAAAGGCTTGATAGGTAATTTCTCTGGTTTCACTCCTGTTTTGCATTTGACTTTGCTTAGCCTCTATAAATTATGTCTCCTACTAAAAAAGTAGTGTCTTTATTGTTGAACCCTGCCACATAAAAGCAATTCAATTGGTCCATGACTGCTACTTGAAAAGATCATTATATTGAAATCTTAAATGAATGGCGGTACGGTGGAATAGTGATTAGCACATCCACCTCACAGCAAAAAGGTCCTGGGTTCGAGTCCCGGGCTCGGCAAGGGCATTTCTGTGTGGAATGTGCATGGTCTCCCCGTTCTTGCATGGGTTTCCTCTGGGCACTCCAGTTTCCTCCCACAGTCCAAAGGCATGCACATTAAGCTAAGTGGCTGTTCACAATTGTCCCTAGGAGTGAGTGTGAATGGTTGCGTGTGTGTTGCCCTGCGATGGCCTGGCGAGCTGCTGAGAGTGTACCCCGCCTTCGCCCAGCGTCGGCTGAAATAGGCACCAGCCTCCCCGCAATCCTAGTAGGATTAAGCAGCTTGGCAAATGATAATGAGAGAGAATCTTAAATGGAGCAGGTGCTGATTATTCCTCCGCTCCATCAATCATGATCCCCAGAGTCCTTTCTCCACAGTCTGACTGTGTCCTAATATGCCATAATCTTTCTCTGAAATTGCTTCTCTGGCTGACGTCAAGAAGATGGACAAGTTTGGGCAGGCAGCAGTATTCAGGCAGTCTCATTGCCTTGCTGCCGTGATGTCACATTCTAAAAGTGTTTGAGGATGTGCAGTCTCACTTTCTGAAAATAACCTCCAAACAAGCTGGAGCAGATTATAGGGTGTAAGAAGCACAGTGAGTTCTTGATTACTGCTGCCTGGAAAAAAGGGTGAAGCAAGAGCATCTGCAGGGGACAGATGAACACAAATGTAATTAATCCTAATGGCTGCCTGGAAGCCTCTGTGAGATTTGTTTCAAAGATAAACTCAAAAATAATACACAACATTAGGTGATGTACGGGGTTTAGTCTGAATTTACTCACTCACTCACTCACTCACTAGCCGAACCACTTAATCCTTTTTGGGTCACAGGGAGGCTGGAGCCTATCTCAGTCGACGCTGCACGAAGACAGGATACACACTCACCAGACCATCGCAGGGTCAACACCAACACAACCATTCACACTCACACTCACACCTAGGGGCAATTCGGAACAGCCAATTAGGCTAACGTGCATGTCTGTGGACTGTTGGAGAAAACGGGAGTACCCGAAGGAAACCCATGCAAGCACGGGGAAAACACGCAAAGTCCACACAGTAACGCCCTTGCCGAGATCGGGACTCGAACCCAGGACCTTTTTGTTGTGAGGCGGACGTGCTAACCAGTGTATCACTGTACTCCTATAGTCTGAATTTACTAGGGAAAAATTATATTGTACTTAGGGCATTATGTGACAGCTGCCTGTAAGTGGAAGAGGTTTACTTGATTGCACCGTCTATCTATCCATCCATCCATCCATCCATCCATCCATCCATCCATCCATCCATCCATACATTCTTACTGGGCACATTTTTCAGAATTCATATACACCCCTGCTCATTCATCCAATCAGCCAATCATTTGGCAGTGATGCAATGCATAAAATCATGAACATAAATTATGTTATAAGCTTCAGGTAATGTTCAAATAAGACATCATTCATTCATTCATTATCTGTTCTACTTATCAACAACTTTATTGATGGGAGAGAGCTTGTAGAAAGGCTACAGTAGCTCAAATTAGCACTCTCTGCAAACATGGTGAGAAGAAAAGCATCTCAAAATGTACGCAGGATGAAGTACAGCTAGAGCAGAAGACCACATTACAGGCTCACCAAGGACTGGAAACTTTGTCAGAAATATGAACTGTTAAAACATACACCTAAAATTCAGTACATATAATAATAATAATGATAATAATAATAATAATAATAATAATAATAATAATAATAATAATTAATGCACCCACATTTTTGTGCTTGTGTTTTTGTTAATGAAGTTCACTAGATTGCTAATCCTCCATCCATACATACATCCATCCTCCGAACCGCTCCCTCCAACTAGGACGCAGGGAGGCTAGAACCCTATCTTAGCCAACCCTAAGCCAAGGCAGGGTACACCCTGGACAGTTTGCCAGTTCATCACAGGCTTGCTAATCCAGATTTTCCTAAAACACACACACACACACACACACACACACACACACACACACACACACACACACACACAGTTAAAGTCTCACTGACATCTAGTGGTTTTAAAAAGTCAGGACTATTCTTACATCTATTAAAAAGAAAAATGTATTGAGAGTAGAAAAAATGTATTAATTAAGCCACTTAATCCTAATTAGGGTCGCGGTGAGGCTGGCGCCCATCTCAGGTATAGTGTTGTGCCAGGCCATCACAGGGCCAACACATACACAACCATCTACACTCACCCTCACACCTAGGGGCGATTTGGAACAGCTAATTAGGCTAATTTTCAACTTTATTTTCATTCGGATGTTTTCTCCACAACATCAATAGTCCGATGTTTGATCTATGGTAAACCCATGAGACCCCCTTAAATACCCACATGTACTGTATGTCATTTTTATCACAGTGCATCAGCAGAGCATCACAGGAATATCATACGAGGATTTTTTTTCTTGCAACAATCATATTACTTCTGTATGAGCAACATACATTTGTTTTACAGACCTGACCTATATTTCCCCCGACAGACATACAACACATATTTTATATGCAGCTTTCAAATCCACTTTACCCAAACCTGGTTTGTAAAATTTGCTTTAACAGTGACACATGGTTTTAAACAGCAACAGGGCAGCTACCATGTACTCTGAATATTCTATAATCACACTGATATAAACAGTACATGACAGGACATCACAGCTTAGAGCAACCAACACTGATTGGTCAATTCCGTTAATTTACATTTTTTACTGTGAAAGTTTTCCTGAACCAGGGGAAACCAGGGGTTTTCCCGAACCAGGGTGCGCACCTCACCAACGGTGCTTAGAGCCCTGCGAAGAGGCATCAAATAGGCCAAGTACAAATATAAACAACTCATCAAAGAGCCAAGAATATGTGGAAGGAGATCAAGACACTCACTGGCTACAAGGACACACACACATCAGCGGACTCCTCGGACAGCACCCTACCGGACACCCTGAACCAGATCTTTGCTCGCTTCGACCAACACAACGGAGAGGTGCGCACCTGCCCTGCTCTGCCAGAGAGGGGCGATGACCCCATCCAGCTGCAGCAGCACCAGATCAGAGCCACCCTCTGCAGAGTCAACGCAAGGAAAGCTACTGGTCCAGACGGAGTAACAGGAAGGGTAGTTAAAGCATGCGCAGATCAACTAGCAGGGGTTTTTACCACCATCTTTCAACTCTCGCTACTGCAATGTATGGTTGCCACCTGCCTCAAGACAGCCACCATCATTCCAGTGCCTAAGAGGAGCACAGTGGGCTGCCTGAATGACTATCGCCCAGTTGCCCTAACCCCCATCATCACCAAATGTTTCAAGAGACTTTTCTTGTCTCACATTAAGGCTGACACCACTGCTGTTTTTGATCCGCATCAGTTTGCACACAAAGCAAACAGGTCAACAGAGGATGCCATAAATACAGCCCTCCACACAGCCCTCACACACTTGGAAAGCAGTAATTCTATGTGAGGATGCTGTTCTTAGACTTCAGCTCCGCTTTTAATACGGTCCTACCACATAAACTGTTTCAGAAGTTGGGAAACCTTTGGCCTAGGAGCTCACTGTGCACCTGGATACTGGACTTTCTTAGCAACAGGGATGTGTCCTCAGCCCCCTCCTCTTCTCCCTCTTCACACACGACTGTTCCCCCATTCACACCAGCAACACCATCGTCAAATTTGCCGATGACACCACTGTCATAGGCCTGATAACAGATAACGATAAGTCAGCCTACAGGAATGAGGTCCGGCATCTGCGGTGATGGTGCGACAACAATAACCTGGACCTTAACACATCCAAGACAAAGGAGATGATAATGGACTTCAGGAGATCTAAACAAATGTGTGAATATGTGGATAGATGTATATGTGTTTGCATATATAAGATATATTTATGTATGTGTCTATATGTGTACATATAGGTATGTGTATATATGTGTATGTAGGTATATGCACATATAGAGCATGGTGTAGTTACCTTAGTTGTCGTTTTTGCACTTTTTTAATAATTGCTGCTAAACAGAGAGCTGCTAAACTGATTTTCATTGTTCATGCAACAGTTGACAATAAATATCTCTTTATCTTTATCTCTTTATTTCCCTTTCTTTTCTCAATAATACAAGATGGCAAGTTTGAAGTTTGGTCCAAACAGGACAGAAATGTTCACCATGAGTACAAAGAGCAAACGGGTGCATGTAGAACATCATGGCCATGACTGAGACATGTTTAGATCCTTGCATTCCTGTCATTACAGTCTTTGTACTTTAGATAAAGGAAAGAACATACAGCAAAAATCCCAAAATATTTCACACGGATAGCACAAAGCCACATCTTTATAATAGCGAACTCTGGAACGGAACACAGAAAAATGTGAGCATGTGAGTGAAAAGTGGAAGACTGGGTTCCTAAATGAAAGGAAGCACACTGCGTTGAAAGGAGACGTGTGATTTGTCACAGTGGAAACTCGACGACTGGATTTTTGATTGTGTTCGAAATCTGTGGAAAGTTGAAATTCCAAATAAATAAATGTAAAAAACAGTAAAAAGATTTACAGATTGTAAAGAACTTTACAACGAGTAGATGAAACTTCGTATATAGAACTTCTGTACAGATGAATTAATCAATGGTTGATTCCATGAGACAGAATACTAACGAGACGACGACCAGTAGAGGTACGTTTTTACTGTATATTTATGGAATGTGAGGGTGTGTTTGAAATACAAATCTTGTAGCAAATGTAAAGATTTACAGCTGTGAATTAAGATCATTTTGTGTTTTACATGATCAAAGACTTAATCAGACTCACTTTAATAAACCCCACAGTGAAATTCTACCATTTGTAGACATTACATGAAAACTCAAGATGGCTGGTTAAAAAAAGTGGTAGGTAGAGGTATAACTGAAAATCAATTTCTTTTGTTTTCAAAATGATTTAAAATGACCATGATGTGTTACCACATCAGTATACACAACAGCCATAACTGTTGACACATACCACTATGCAGATTAAGTGCCCTATACTAAATCACCTAATGTACATCATTATTATAACTCACAATATTTCATCATTACGAAACCGAGATTTCAAAAAGTTAACTAAAAAAAATTGTGTGAAGTGTCTGTGTCAGTCCCACATCAGGCCTTCTTTCAAATAAAGCACTGGCATTTTAACAGCACCCAATCAGCTGTACACCTTCATTTACATTTGAATCTGATGAAAACATGCACAGGAGAAGAAAAAAAATAATCCAAACTTTGACCAACTTGACGTCTGGTGAGAAATTCATGGGAACATTTACTTTGTCCTGAAGGTGCATGTACCATATCAACACCAGGTAGAAAAGATGTTGGTTAACATAAAAAATAAAGAGTCTGAGATTGAACTTAAACAGGAATTAGTAACGGTGATGAAGTCAGAAAGTTCTGTGAAAGATTCAGAAAAATTTCCTGTGATATGTGTTCATGTAGTACATCATCTGAAAATACAGTCATGTGAAACAATAGGTAGATCTCATGGAATTTGCTGATTTTTTTCATGACTGATTTGATAACAAACATTTCACCTTATAAATGCAGTGGCTACAGATTACACATCAAATATATACATTCTGTCATCACTCACTCACTCATTTACTGATCCGCTTCGTCCTATTAGGGTCGTGGGGAGGCTGGAGCCAATCTTAACCGACACTGGGTAAAGGCGGGGTACATCCTAAACAGCACGCCAAGACCAATACAAGGCCATACACACACAACCATTCACATTCACAACTAGGAGCAATTTGGAACAGCCATATAGCCTTATGTGCATGTCTTTGGAGTGTGGGAGGAGACCGGAGTACCTGGAGGAAACCCACGCAAGCACAGGGAGAACATGCAAACTCCTCATAGAAACACCCGAGCCCAGGATTCAAACCCAGGATCTTCTTGCTGTAAAACATCACCCCACCTATTTCATAATAATTTCCATAATTTAAATAACTGACCAATCATAAACCCCAGACCTGTCATATGGAAAAAGTAAGTACATTTATCATACTGTTAAGGCCATAAAATTAGAAGCAGGTGGTTCATATCAGGTGGCATTGGTTAGAACCCCCTGTAGGTAGAACCTGTCTCATTTAAGCCTGATATCTACGGTCTGGTGTTCTCTTTGCTATTGAAGTGTGTGATGTCATCATGCCCAGATCTAAAGTGCTCTCTAAGGCCTTATGTGGCCTTGTGCCAAGTTACATTAGTAAGCTAATCTCACTGACCATCTAAGAAGACACTTGGTGACAAAGCATTCACAGCAGCTGTTTCTAAGTTGTGGAACTTCTCTTCCTGTGACCTTCCGACATACAGACAGCCTTAAGAGAGCGTTAATAGAGTTTAAGCGCCATCTAAAAGTGCAAATTTACATAGATGTCTTCATATATTTTCCGTAAATAAGTTATTTAGATTTTAATTAATTTAATTGACAATATTATCATTTAGATGTGTATTAGTTTTAGAGATTTTAATTTTAATCTTATTGTATCTTATTGCATCTTGTATTAGATATTGAAATTTAAATTACTGTACTGTTAGCATTATTTCTGTGTTACTGTTTACATGTCCGTATGACATTTTTGGACTAGATCTAGTTTGCATGTTCTGCCCGTGCTTGTGTGGGTTTCCTCTGGCTACTCGTTTCCTTCCAGTCGAGTGGCATGCACATTAGGCGAACTGGCTGTTCCAAATTGCCTGGGGATGTGAGTGAGTGTGAATGGCTTTGTGTGTGTGTGTGTGTGTGTGTGTTGGCCCTGCAGTGGACTGGCGAGCTGTTCAGGGGGGTTCCCTGTCTTTGGCCAGTGTCGGCTAAGGTAGGCACAGCCTTCCCGCGACCCCAGTAGTAGGATTAAGCGGTTAAGCAAATGAGTGAGTGAGTGAATATGCATGAAAAATATTGTTACTGTTTTCTTGTGGATGCCTATGAGTCTGGCAAGAGATCTCTAAATTATTTGTACTAATAATTCCACTGTAGTTAGCCCTGCAATGGACCTGTGAGCTGTACAGGGTGTACCCACCTTTCATGCAAAGACATGTGGGATTGGCTCCAGCTTTCCCTCAACACTAAACAGGAAAAATGGTACGGATAATAAATGAATGAATGAATGAATGAACGAATGAATGAACTCCACTGTAAGAAAAATCATCTACAAGTGGTATAGATTTCAAATGACTGCCAGATTGTCCAGGAAAAACCCCCCCACAGCAAGTAAAGGCTGACTGTGCAAGAAAAAAGGCCCCAAGAAATGCAAACAGGGTCTGCAGGTAACTCCTCCAACTGTTGGTGTGAAAGTGCACGTCTACAAAAAAAAAAAAAAACAACAATATCCATGAGAAGTACGTATTTTTAACATGGCTGTAGCTATATGTTTTATTACACTGCATGTTAAAAGAAAAAAGAAATAAATATATACTCACTGGTCACTTAATAAGGAACACCTGTAAACCTGTTCATTCATGTACTCATCCAGTCAACCATGTGGTGGCAGCGCAATGCAAAAATCATGCAGATACACACCAAGAGCATCGGTTACTGACCACATCAAATTTCACAAAATGTGATTTGAGTGACTTCATGGTATCACCCTGCATTTTCACACTGACATTCTGTTTACACAGAATAGTGTGTGTGCATGTGTGTGTGTTCAGGGGAAGAAACGGAAGCAGCTCTGGTCACCAAAAACTAGACAGCTAAAGATGAGAAAATGACGAGCAGTGGCTGATGGGTAGTGGTGCTTCGGTGATTAAAGTACTGAGGTACTAACTGAAAGGTCATGAACTCAATCCCAGCACCACCAAGCTGCTACTGTTCCCTAAAATCTGCTATTGCTACTGTCAAAATGCAGTGCAACAGTCCTTACCTGCCTTTCTCTTAACAGTCTAAGCTGGTGGTCGAAGAATAATGGTGTGGGGAATGCTTTCATGAACACATTGGGCCCCTTAATGTCAATCCAGCAGTGTTTGAACGCCAAGATAACGAGCCACCTTACAAAACATAAGTTGTTTCAAACTGGTTCCATGATCATTGTACACTGCCCAGCCAAAATATTAGAAAATAAATAAATAAATAAAAATTTGCTGGGCCACCTTTAGCCTTGATTAAACCTCATAATCGCCATGACGACTGCAACAGTTAATTCCATCCAGTGTTGGGTTCATTTTGTTACTGACATCTTGAATTGATGACAGGAAAATCAAACCACTCCATAAAGTCTTCTCCAGGACATCCCAAAGACCTTCAGTAGGGTTAAGGTCAGGACTGGGGTGCCAGTTCATGTGTGAAAATGATTCCTCATGCTCCCTGAACCACTCTTTCACTATTAGAGCCCCAATTTTATATCCGTGCCATCAGGTAAGAAAAAGTTTCCTCCCACTGTCCAAAAACATGCACAGTAGGCAAATTGGTTGTTCCAAATCGGGTCGGCTGAGATGGGCACCAGCCTCCCTGCGACCCTAATTAGGATTAAGTGGCTTAGAAAAGAATTAATAAATGAATGTATACAACGCATTTTCGAATGCATGCCATGGAGAATTGAGGATGGTTTGAGAATGTATTCTATATAGTATTGGTGTGGTGTTCCTAATAAAGTCATCAGTGAGCGCAACCCCCCACCCCAGAAAAAAACAAAAACAAAAAATAAATTCACAATATTATTAAAATACATCCCAGGCTTGTTTGTCACTAATTTTCACAATTTCTATGTTTCTCCTTTTGGGTTGCCACATGGATCCTTCCCTACCATATGGCATCAACAGGAGAATGAGAGGCTCATATTTGTGCCATTAGTCCATGGTCCATTTTCATCTTTCCCTCCTGTCATTACTGTGACACTCTACGCTACATACTCTTTCTGTCTCAAAGGTTTTAGGATGAGACTAGTACCGCTATAGAGGACAGGTCTAATTGTATTTGACTTATTCCCCTTTGAAAGGGTCTTCTTATCTAACAAAACTAGAAAATGGTGATGATCAGCATCTCCCTTTGAAGACTTAAACTGTGACTCTCATTATCATTAATATCTTCACCATTGTAATAACAAAGTACAGACAGTACAACGGGCCTCCAGACTTCATTGTCCGACTCAATCCAGTCTGTTGCGTGCTGGTGGTTTTGGGGGGTGTTCGCTGTGTGGGAGTCCCTCCTAAGGATATTCCCTGCTGGGGTCATCTCCATAGGAAAGACTACAGCTGAACTCTGAAACCAGGGGGCTGGTGGAGGAGGGAGTCAGTCTGAGAGCCTCCAACTCCAAGGGTCAAACTTCCACTGACTGGATTTGGTTCATCTGAGCTCGCATCATTTGCACGCTGTTGAGAATCTTTTTCTGGTGGCCGGCCAAAGTTACTCCAACTCTTAGGATGTCACTGTAAGGAAGAGAAAGAAAAATAGACGACGGATTAAGGCCACATTTAAAAGAAATTGGATAATGTATGTGTTGGGAGTCTATCCCAGGAACTCTGGGTATGAGGCAAGTTGGACCCCAGTCCATCACTGATCACTATGCACATGCACACCTCCCGCCACATCATTTTACGACCAACATACACTCTATGGACAAAAGTTTATGAACACTTCCCCATCAGACCCATATGTAGCTTCTTCCCGAAATTGGTGTCACAAAGTTGAAAGCACACAATTGTGCAGAATGTCTTTGCCTGCTGTTGGGTTACAATTTCCCTTCACTAGAGCTAAGGAGCTCAAACCTGTTCTAGCATGACCGTCCCTCTACACACACAGTGAGCTCCATGTAGTCATGCCTCGCCAAGGTTGGAGTGGGAGAACGTGAAACACTTGCACAGAGCACTGACCGCAACCCCACTGAACACATTTGGGATGAACTAGAATGCCAACTGTCCCTGCCTAACCGTAATAATGCTCTTGTGAATGATTGATCACTAATCCCCTCAACCAACCTCCAAAATGGTCAAGTGTCCATATACTTTTGTCCATATAGTGTATGTTAAGAACGTTCTATATTTCCTTTGCTAATATAACAATAACTTTGATGATCATATGGTATGATTAGCAACAAAGTCTAAGTCTTCAGGGAAGTAAATATCCAGGAACAGGTTTGGTGACCACTGGTTTGATCTTAACCTTGCATTACTATCTTTATGGTGTTTTGCATGTCCATGTGCACTTACTTCAGGTTCTCCAGTTTTTTCTCACCTCAACAAATCTCTTATGTATTCAGAATGTACCTTACAGATGAATGATAATAAACTACCAGATTATTGATGTACTAAACTGATTGTTATTGTAAGAGTAATGGGGTATTGCCCCATTACCTAGAAGGAGGTTGACGTGCGTGGCCGACAGGTTCTAATAAAAAATAAACTTACTCCAGTGTCATTTGGGAAACAGCGTCGAATGAGCTGAAGCCCTCATTGGCAAAGTTCTCCTTGTACTGGCCCATCTTGATAGCATCCAACCATTCATCCACACTATTGAAGCTGGAGAAATCTGGAGTGCTGCGGTCCAGCAGAGGTAGGTGCACGCTGGAGTGAACATATAAACACACATTATCAATAGTGATGCCATAAAGCGTAAAGTACAACAGAGTTGCATATACTGCATCTTGTAACAAAACCACCTCCACCAAGCTGGAAAAAACAACTGCTGGGCCTGCTGTAATACCACACTTCAAAAAATCTCACAATGTTAACGAATACTTGAAAAAATTCCTGGATGCAGAATTTGATCCAAATCTTCTCCGAAATCTTATGGAACATTCCTTGTCCAAAGCCACAACTCTGGTAGAAACGTCAAGAAAATCAGCTTTTTTTGGGGGGGGGGGGGATTTCCCCCCATTTTTCTCCATAATTTGGTCATATCCAATTACCACCCATCAAGTATTGCCTTCCCTATCACACAACCACCACCAACCAGGGAGGGGCGTAAACATGCACATGCCCCCTCCGTGACATGCAATGCCCGCCACCCGCCTTTTTTGAACTGCTGCGCATGCATATTTTGGGGCGGTCTAACACAATCTGAAGGAAAGCGCTATCCGCCCCCTCGTCAAATGAGCTCTCAGACTCATGACTGGCAGGTGATTGCTGTGAGTGACAGTGAAGTGAGCGTATGCCATCCCTCCAATTGCCAGAGCTCGGCCAGATAGCTCCCATGGACTCCCAGACACGGATGGCTGTGGCATCAATCTGGATTTGAACTTGCGATCTCCGGGTTGATAGTCGCAAAAATCCGCAAAATGTTTTGAGTAATCCTGCTAACATCCTTACCAAAACCATAACCTCCTTGGCAGAGGTAATTAACGCAAACCTTTAGAAAACAGCATTCCCCATATCATATACAGTATACTGGGTGGCATGGTGGCTCGTGGTTAGCACGTCCATCTCACAGCAAAAAGATCCTGGGTTTGAGTCCCGGGCTCGGGCGTTTTTGAGTGGCGTTTGCATGTTCTACCCGTGCTTGTGTGAGTTTCCTCCAGGTATTCCTCCCACAGTCCAAAGACATGAACTTAGGCTAACTGGCTGTTCCAAATTGGGCTGAGGTGTGGATGTGAGTGTGAATTGCTGTATGAGTGTTGCGGTGTGATGGTCTAGCGAGTTGTTCTGTGTGTATCCCGCCTTCGCACATCGTCGGCTGAGCAGTTCTTCAAATGAGTGAGTGATTGAGTGATATACAGTAAACTGCATATGATGATGACCCATATCATTTGTTCTATGAATGAATTTTTTTTAATTCTCCAGGTTGCATATTCTTACCCTGAAGAAAGTGGGCTTGTGGCTTTCAGGCTGTTTGGGTTGCGGATCATTTTGTCCAGAGTGTTGACAATTTGGCTGAATTTAGGCCGGTTGTTTCGGTCCTTCTGCCAACAGTCCAGCATTAACTGATGTAATGTATTGGGGCAGTCCATAGGAGGAGGTAATCTGTAATCCTGCTCTATGGCATTAATCACCTGGAAACATTAGCACATAGTTTACCATATTTTCAATATTGATTTCAATTGTTCAATATTATTAACTTGACCATTAATTTAATGGAAACGTAACATACTAAAATATGATATTATTCAAAATCAAAATAATTCCCCTTATCAGACCATTACGTAAAGCTGAACTGATTTTTTTTCCCACTAGAGGTCACTGCTGTATTAGCAAGACAAGATTCTACGTTCAGTGATATGGATGTGCAAATATCCTACATCTTGATTGCTCATGTCCCAGTATGGTCTCTCTCCATAGGACATGACCTCCCACATGACGATGCCGTAGCTCCACACGTCACTTGAGGAGGTGAACTTCCTGTACTGGATGGCCTCTGGTGCGGTCCATCGGATGGGAATCTTCCCTCCCTGAGAATGAATGCTCAATTAGCAGGTGTGAAACAATTTTGCATAGCAGACTTCGATGGATAAGAACAGAGTGATTCATTAAATTCTTACATTCTCTTTGGATCAAAACAACTCATTTTAATTTTAGATTAATATCAATAGAAGAATTTTTAAAATATAATTCTTTAATGGGAAACTTTATGTTTGCCTTAATTTTTGATGCTTAACAATCTTACAGTATAGATACTGTGCTAAGGTAAATTTCCTTTGAGTCGTTGCCTTAATTATTTTAGACCCAGGTACACTGTTGCTGGTGATACTATCAGTGATGCATGATTTGTGCCTTTTTGTATTTATGTATCTTTTACCTTTTCTCATACACTGCCTGGCAAAAAAGGCCAATGCTTAGACTAAAATAAGCAAATACTTAAGGGCCTTCCCTGAAAAATTACTGCAGTGGGTAATATGTTTCAGCTGGCAACAATTCTTTTAACCTTTACAGATGCAGTGAGTAGCTTCTCATTTCTTAAACAACTATGATGGAAGACATGCCCCCTAGGGATCGGGCTAGATCATTTCCCAAACTATGTCAAAAACTGTCCAATGCATTATTAAATACTGGAAGGACAGTGGTGAACCATCAACTCTGTGGAAAAAATGTAGTCGGAAGAAATTCATTCACTCGAGATTAAATAAACTCATCACTATGTTTAATAGTGAAAGTAAGAGTATGCACAGTCCATATGCACAGTGTAATGGGAAATCACATAGCTGGGAGTAAACAGTTGTGTAGCTATAAGAAATACACTTGTTAGTGAGGCTAATAAAGCATAACATTTTGATTCTAGATCTTGGTAAATGGGTCATGTGATCCAATGAGCCCAGATTCACCCTATTCCTGATGAAATTTGAATGCTACCTCAGGGCGATATACCCCATCATGAATAGTGGCCACTGTACAAGCCTCTTTAGGCAGTGTTGTGATCTGGGGATGCTTTAGTTGGTTAGGCTGAGGTTCAGCCAATGTTATGTAACAATAAAATGAAGTCAGCTATCGACCTGAATGTATTGAATGACCATGTTATCCCATCAATAGATTTTCCTTCCCTGATGGAATGGACATAAGAGTTGGGCTGAAATTGAGTTAGAGTGGTTTAGGGAATATCAAGAATCATTTCACACATGAATTAGGACCAGAGTCCTAAACTTAAAGTGTAAAGGTATGGGTCATCTTTACAGCATAATTCGTGCGTATGTAATACGTTTAAGCAATACAGACACTTATTTTAACATAAATGACCATTAAAAGCACTAAAAAAAAAATGGGTGATTTTATCCTGTGGATTGCTAGTTGTGTGCTAAACTGCGGGTGTTCGCAGCTTAGCAGTCGTTTTTCCCCAGAAGTGACGTCAATGAGCTGGGCGGGGTTGGCGTCTCTTGTGGAAACAGTAAAACTTATATTTTAGTGACTCTGATGACGAGAATGCTGCCAGAGATGTGCGTGACGGTAAATCCAAAATGGCTTATGCAGCCAACGTTTTACCAACTCGGCTTTCCTGTCATCAGTTGGTTTAGGAACACAAAAGAAATGTTTTCTGCGATTTCTGCGCTTGTTGTTTGTGCAGCTCAGCACTGGCCGATAATGTGTTATTCTACACGGGTCAGAGACATAGCCCACCTGATCCAACGCTTTGACGTCACTACCAGGCTGGAACAGCCAATCAGAAAGGCAACATATCTCTGAGCATGCCTACAGACATAACATTTGCGCGCACTTTAAAATCAGGCATGTACTGCTGTTGCCGGAGGGAACCGCTCATATGTTATACGTGAACGGTTTATATAGCTAATAACACTAATTCACCACAGGTACCCTTTAAGCCCTCTGGGATGTGCTGGAGCAGACTTCACTCAGTGGTCTGATGCTCCTCTCTTTAATACAAGATCTCAGCTTAAAACTATTGCAACTCTGGATGGAAATAAATGTTGTAACGCTGCATAAATTGTCAAAACAATGGCATAATGAGTGTACACTAGCAATGAAAGCTTAAAGCTGTAATGAAATATTGGAGAGGTTTTTTTGGCCAGGTAGTATATTTTCATGCCTATAATTAACTTTAAGATTAGAGGACCTTATGGTATGCCACCATACTGTAAATGTCATAAAAATATTTTTAAAGGTTTCCAGACAAAAATATACATTCTAAAGTCAGAAAATGTGTTCTTGTTGACAGTGTCAAATACAGTTTGGTGTGTTCATTTTGTATGAATGAGACGCACACTGATCACTTCTGTTCCATGCGAATAATCGTGGTCTTTCAGCAATAGGCAAACAAACTTACTAGGGCACTGGTGTAGGTAGGGTCCGATGTGTCCTCCTCTAAGAAGCGAGAAAGCCCAAAGTCGGACACTTTGCATACCAGGTTGCTGTTGACTAGGATGTTGCGAGCAGCCAGGTCTCGGTGCACATAGTTCATATCAGATAGATACTTCATGCCAGCTGCAATGCCACGTAGCATACCGACCAGCTGAATCACCGTAAACTGCCCATCATTTTGCTGAAAGTATATGCACCATATATCTTGACTAATGTGATCAAATTGCAGGCAATTCGCTAAAAATGCAAAAACTACTTCAGTAAGCTATTGTAGAACATTCTGTGTCCCATATTTATAACAGAACTCTCACTGGACCTATAAGCTATGCAGCCCAGAAGTACTACATTTGGACGTGTATTGCCCCCTCCAGCTGTGCTTTCAGTCAGCAACATCTGTTTTCTGTCTACAGGGATGGCAGTCAGCTAGAGGCCAAACTGGCACAAAAGGCTTTGCATGGGATACAAACTATAAAAGAAAGTAAACTAGAAATATGTGTAGCTAACAACTTCTTGTTTCCTTCTGTGTTACCATGAAACAACAACACAAATAAGAAATAGTTTAGGTTTTTAGATGATGCGTTAATAACTTAGAGCTTTGCTGAACTCATGTATAAATAAAACAATGGAAATGAAGCTGAAATTAAGACCCACCCTAAGGAAGGAGTCCAGCGATCCATTCTCCATGAACTCAGTGACGATCATAACAGGGCAGCTTTTTGTCACAACACCCTCCAAGTGGATGATGTTGGGGTGATCAAACTGACCCATGATGCTGGCTTCACTCAGGAATTCCCTCCTCTGCTTCTCAGTGTAGCCAGACTTCAGTGTTTTAATGGCTACCAGGATCTCTCTCTTCCCAGGCAGGCGCAGGTTTCCACTGCACACCTCCCCAAACTCCCCTGAAGGACAATCAGAGGCAGCACCTGACTTCTAGTAAATTTTCCTGACCTCGTTTCGAACACAGATTGTAAAATGTTATAAAGTCTATATTACCTGCACCAATGACTTGTTCAATCTTGACACAGGACATGTCTATTTCCTTAGCAAACTCCCGTACTGCCTCATTGGGATCTTCATAAGTAAAGGGATCGATGTAGATTTTCATACCTGGTGACACTTGGAGGGAAAAGTTGAGAATAAACCCTCGGGCGAGGGCAGAATACACCCTGGACAGCTCGGCAGGCCATCGCAGGGCAGAAACACACTGACAGCAATCCAATAGCCTACTCTTTACGAATTACAGCAATGGTTCTTTTACTTTTAGTTTTAGTTAGTTGCACTGGGGGCCAGACTAAGCTGCCTATTAAATTCAAATAAAAAAATAGGGGGTGGGGGCGGAGCTACTTTTCGGATAGTAAAATGTAAAGATAAATACAGAGTGTAGCCTGATTCACTTCATGGAAATGTTAAACATCCTAGTTTTTCTAAGACGTTATTGGCATTACATGATTGTTACAGGGCAACATGGTGGTGCAGTGGTTAGCACAGCCTCCTCACAACTAAAAGGTCCTGGGTTTCAGTCCCGGGCTCGGAAGGGACGTTTCATTGTGGACTTTGCATGTTCTCCTGATGGCTGCATGGGGTTTCCTCCCACAATCCAAAGACATGCATATTAGGCTGGTTTGCTTGCTCTTAATTGCCCCTAGGTGTGAGTGTGAATGGTTGTGTGTGTTGGCTGTGCAATGGTCTGGTTCGTCCAGAGTTGGCTGAGATAGCCTCCAGCCTCCCCACGACCATATTAGGATTAAGCGGTTTGGGAAATACGTAAGTGCGAGAGAGTGAGTGACTGTTATAGGTACAGCAACCTATGAAGTCCTTAAAAGGCATGAACTAAAAAAAGTTTAGTTTCTGTTTGGCACGAGAAAGTTTCTGGGGTGCACATGAAAATATCTACTGGTGGTCTCCCAATGCAGCCATGAACATTTTCTGGAGCGCTGTAATGAGCTCTCAAGTCGTCTCTAATAACTAATAGAAATTTCCTGGCTAGAATTTGGCTAGTATTACTGTAATGCCCTTTCTCTCATCCAGTCAGCATGTTTGCTCCCTTGGCTCCAAACTACTCAGAGATGTATTCAGAGACGTATCGTTGGAATTTGAATTCATGATGTCCCAACGATAGTGCAAAACACTTAAGTGTACAGGACAGTAAAACTAGCCAATCGTTGGCATCTGTGAGCACATGTATGCAAAAGAGGGTAGATAGCACTTTTCTCACATTGTGTTATGTTGCCCTGTGCAGTCATCTGGCTTTGAGGAAGCCATCGCCCTCCCCAGTTGGTAGCTATAATGGATTTGGGATTTGGGGTCTTATATAAGTCTTTATAAAAAATATATAAGTTATATAAAATAAAATATACAAATATATATATAATATATATAAAATATATATTATCTTTATAAAAAATTTTTTATATATCTTTATAAAAAATATCTTAGTGTTATTATAGGTGATAGCTCAATCTCTCCAATCAAATCAACCACAATATCTTGCATATTTCATGTTCTCAAGAAGAACCTGACATCTCTTGACTAGGCTTGGCATGGTTTTGTAGGTTTCTCTGAATAAAGGTGTGTGTCAAACGACCAAATGTAATTGATGTTTGCTGTCGATCCTGACACACTTCCTGATGCTGTATGCCCAGAATATTGTAATACAGATATTACATTGGCATGGGCCATTTAGTTTGGCATTGAAAGACTACTTACAGTGACCGCTAGTGTAATGATGGAGCTTGTCTGTGAACTCGGATTCTGTCCTGTCGCTGCCTCTCCTTGGACAAACCAGGAATGTACGAACAACAAGACAAAGCATGTAAGATTGCATAATCCAAACTACGTTATAAATGACATGCAGTCTGTCAAAGGAGGATTTACGATAACTCACCTTCTGCAGATGATGACGAGCACAATGACTGAGATGAGAAAAACAACGCCTGCAGCAGCCGAGCCGATGATGAGAGGCAGTTTCTCCTTCAGGCTGGAATCATACTCATCTACACAGACGAACATCATAAAGTACAGTAAAGTAACATTATACGGGAACAACATTCCATCCATGCATTTTCTATACCACTTATCCATCAGGGTCACAAGGAAACTGGAGCCAGTCCCACTTGACTTCAGGCAAGGGGTGGTGTAAACCCTGAACAAGTTATCACAGGGCCAACACAGACACAAACAACCATTCCCACTTACATTTTTACCTATGGGCAGTTTAGAGTAGCCAAATGACCTACATGGGAGGTACAGGGGCTTAGTGTTTAGCATGTCCACATCAAGGAAAGAAAGTCCTGGGTTCGAGTCCTGGGCTCAGTGAGGGCATTTCTTGCAGAGTTCGCATGTTCTCCTCAAGCTTGTGGTGATCTCCTCTGGGTACTCAACTTTCCTCCCACAGTCAAAAGACATGCACATTAGGCTAACTGGCAGTTAAAAATTGCCCCTAGGTGTGAGTGTGAATGGATGTGTGTTGGCCCTGCAATGGAGTGGCGAGCTGTTCGGGGCGTACCCCGCCTTCACCCAGAGTCGGCCGAGATAGGCTCCAGCTTCCCGACAACCCTATTAGGATTAAGCAGTTTGGCAAATGAATTTACCTACATGTGCATGTCTTTGAACTGCGGGAGGAAACCAGACATCTCAGAGGAAACCCACAAAAGCAAAGGGAGAATATGCACATTTCAAACAGTAATGCCTTTGGCCTAGATTCGAATCCTGAACATCCTCACGGTGAGCTGACAGTGCTAACCTCTGAGCCACCTTGCCAGATGCCGTACCGGACAGTTCTCACTTCATAAATTCTACACTCTGTAATCCAAAGAGCCAACCTGCCAAGGTCACCCTAAACTTATATCTTGGCAATCATTTCTCCAGCCATTTGGGTATCAGCAGTTAATAATATTACCACACTCTCTGTAAATTCTTCTTTTAAATGTTGGCTAGAGCTATATGACTGCCAACTGGCAAAGCTTTTATTTCTGTTAGCTTATAAGAACTCTGTAAAAAAAAGTAGCAAAGGAAAGAGCAGTGTGCTAGTTCACATTTGGAAAAGCAGGAGCATGCTGGGACGAGAGTTTTGACATCTGTTCCTTTGCTATGCGCTTGGCAGAGTGATGTACAGACATGTTTGATCTGATTGAAGTTAATGCCATTTCAATGACTGGCAGAGATTTAAAAACAGTAACTCTCTAGCTTGTCAGCCAGCACCAAGTGATCAGACTAATAGCTGACAAAGATTTAATTGGTCTGTGCTGTCGTGATTACACATAATGCAAGTCAGAGTAATAGATTTACAGAGCGGGGGGGGGGAAAAAACAAAGAAGCTATTTTTAAAAAAGGTAAAAATAAAAACAAAACTGAATGGACTATTTATAAGAAAGCCGTACCTTCAGTCATGGTTTGGAAGTACATCTTCCCGCTGAAGCGTCCAAACCCTGCGACTGTCCGAGCTCGCACCTGGAACACATAGATGTTGCCTGGCTTTAGACCTCGGACTACAGCTGTATTCGTCTGGCTTCTCATTGTAGAAGAGTTGAGCTCAGCTGTGTTCTGGAAGAGATCAGAGGACCTTATAAAAATGACAGCCATGATGCAACATATGCAACACACTTTGGCCATCAAAGCTTTTCTACTTCCAAGCCAGTGGAAATAGCGCAGTTTCCTTACTTACCACATGCAACACAAAAATGCCTTGGTGTAAATGTGTTCATGGGAGTGAAAGTGGGTGTTATCACCTTCTCAAAGTACTGCAACTCGTAGTCTAGTATGACTCCGTTGGGCTGGTCTGGCTGAGACCATGACAGTGTGATGCTATCAATAGTCCTGCTGACCTGGTGCATGATGGACACCACTGATGGAGCTGTGCAAGGAAAACATAACCCTTAGTATTAGAACTAAATGTGCAATTAAAGTGCCTTGTATTAATCAGCAAACACACTGGGGAGACAATAACGCTAAAAGTGGGGACTCAGAACAATAAAGGGTTTGAAAATGCAGTTGATTACATATTTAGCTTGATGACGAAGTTTTTGTGTGGTTTTGTCCACCTCCAAAGCCAGGTCTACTGTATATTATACACACACATTGCTTGGAGCAATATAGTAAATGTTGCCAGGTTCACGCTTATCCTGTACAACTGGGAAACTCTTTAACTGCCAACAATTTTTTATTAGTTCTTGTGGATAGTCGTTCATTTGTATTCATTTCATTTTCTGAACTGCTTCATCCTTTATTAGGGTCATAGGGAGACTGGACCCTATCACATCATATTTGTATAGCGCTTTTTACAATCGACATTGTCAAAAAGCAGCTTTACATAGTAAAAGTAATTTAAGGAGGAATCTAAAAAATTTTCTACAACCCCCTACACATCCTCCTACTCATCCCTGGGCAACCCACAATCGCAGGGCAACACACAAACACACACACACACACACACACACACACACACACAAACACACACACAGACACAGACACAGACACAGACACACACACACACACACACACACACACACACACACACACACACACACACACA
>JBCNYH010000003.1:24032034-24050505 GCA_039654325.1 Tandanus tandanus
TATATATATATATACACACACACACACACACACACACACACACACAAGAAGGAGAGTGCTTCTGATGTTATTCCAATGTTATCTGCTGATGTTATTCCAATATTTCAGGCAATTTTGTTCCAGTATGTACCGATGTTCTCCGATTGTTATCTGATGTCATTCTGTTGATTCTGGTGTTTCATCCGGTGTTATTACGACCTATACCGATGTCACCGATTTGTACTGATTTTGTTCCAACGTGTCTCCGATACTGTATATAAAACAATTTACTGGGAATGTGACCTGAATGTCTCCTGATGTTGCATCCATATTTTCCTAATTTTATACCAGTGTCACACCGATCACTACCAATGCATACCAATGTTACTTCGATTTTTTCCTAAGTTTCCACTATGTACTTGGAACACAAACAAAACACCAAAGTTTTCACCACTCCCAAAATATTTCACACTTCCCCCAAAGTTTTCCCTGAAATTCTACAGTGTCCTATGATGTTTTCCGATGTATACCGGTGTTCTCCGATTTCCTCAATGGATATGACTGGAGCAAACCGGGATCGTGATCGGTATCGTGTGATCGCACCTTTAGTTGTAGCCAATTAGCATGAAAATGGAGGGTGGGAGTCCCAATATAAGCAGTCCCAATACTTCATTCTACCGGTAAAAAATTCACTGGTTCACTGCGGGGGCTCGAAATTTGCTTAAATAATAGCTTTTGTTTCCTCAAATATGTTGTTTTTTCTGATAAATTAGTATAAGCTAATATGGGTCATTAATTAAAACAAAAGAGCACATGCAGAGAATTCTACAACATTAAAATAATAATCAAAAGCGTAAAAGTGAAAAAGAGAGAAAGTAGTTTGGAGAAATGCAGGCACTTTTTGCGGTGGTTCACTGTTTATTTACAGTAACACACAGTATAATAATAATAACTACAATGGGTAGTATTATTTAATTGAACACTTTCTATATAAATTAACAGTGATATGTATTTTACTGGCAAGTATGTTCGTTTTATATTGTAAAATGTATGGTAATATTGTTAATCGTGTATTAATATTATACTGTTAATAACATTATATTGTTGATATTAATATTGGTATTATGATTTAGAATACCCAGTATTGGTGGTATTCATGTATTTAACACAAGAAACACCTCAAAGTTTATAAATGTGCTTCCTTACTATGATTTTATTCTACATTGCCTGGACCCCATGACACTCTTCCTTGCGAACTCTGGATGTGAAAAACACCCACTGATGTGGATTTTTGACATCTGTCATGTATTGTTCAATGTAATTGTCTGCTGTACTGTAACACTGCACCACAGCTTTTTAGACATCGTCTTGTTTTCATCTTCGGTGAGCCTCATTAACTCCAGACGACTTCCGAAGGAATTTGACCAAGTTTTCATCACCGACCCAGAGGACTTGCGGATTAGTCCTGGATTCTTCTGAAAGGCATGGGATTATCCAGCAGGGTAGACTGCAGCGTGAGAGACACTGAGACAAGAATCTTATGCCTTAAAAGTCCGGAGGGAGATTGGAAGCTAGTGGGGGTACAAGGGCTAAAGCCGACATTAGATGACAGCCTAATACGAAAGGGGCAACGTTCCAAAACACATGCTCATCTCAGTGTAGGGTATAAGAATTAAGTAGAGGAAACCCCTTTGAGTGATGTCACTCAGGCACTCTTTGAAATGGTCTGGAATCTGTGTGATGATATGATATTTGGGGTGAGAGGCCATGAAAGGGAAAAATATTTCCTCGGAGCAAACATAAAAGAGTGCTTTGATAAAAACTGACCAAATGCAGAGACCTAATTTATTTAAATACAATTTCTTGTTAATGCCCTGCAATGGTCTGGAAGGGACGGATGGTGTTGTGGTGATTTGCATGTCCGCTTAACAGCAAGAAATTCCTGGGTTCAGGCTCCAGGCTCGGGTGTTTCTGTGTGGAGTTTGCATGTTCTCCCTGTGCTCACGTGTTTTTCCTCCAGGTACTCCGGTTTCCTCCCACAATCCAAACACATTCATATTAGGCCAACTGGCTATTCCAGATTGTCCCCAGGTGTGAGTGTGAAATTGAATATATGTTGCCCTGTGATGGTGTAGCGAGCTGTTCCGGGTGTACCCCGCCTTTGCCCAATGTCGGCTCAGAGAGGCACCAGCCTCCCCATTACCCTAGTAGGATTAAGCATTATAGCAAATGAGTGAGATGAGTGAGAATTTCTTCTTAAATCAGGTGCACGATAGTCTTAGCACCAAATATCCATAGTCGAATGATACAGATCACAATCCCGCCATTGCAGTATGACAAACAGGCTCACTGAGAAAAAAATAATGGACAAGCTTTAATATTTTTTATTCATCCGTCCATCTATCCATCCATCCTTTCATTCATTTGCTGAACCGCTTAATCCTTAAAGAGTCACGGGGAGGCTGAAGACGACTCAGCCGACTCTGGGCACACCCTGAACAGCTTGCCAGTCCATTACATGGCAACACACAACCATTCACACTCACACTCACACCTAGGGAGAATTGGGAACAGCTAATCAGCCTAATACGCATGTCTTTGAACTGTAGAGGAATCCGGAGTACCCCGAGAAAAACAACGCAAGCACAGGGAGAACGTGCAAACTCTACACAGAAACGCCCACACAGAGCTCGCAACTCGAACCCAGGATCTTCTTGCTGTAGGGCAGATGTGCTAACCAATAAGCCACCATGCCACCGCCTTTAATGTTTTCCATATAAATATGACACGGAAACATCCGGAGCCAAGAGACACTTTCTGCAAAAGGTTTTTGTTGAGAGCTACATGTCACACCCATTGTTTGCTCAGTAGAGCTCATTTTCATGGATTCGTGACTATGAATACGGGCTATTACTAAATAATACTTGTCTGAGATGGCATCAAAACCAGTTTGGTGTTATTTATTCGTTCATTGTGTATGCTGTTAATATTTCATTAGACCCTGGTGCCTTAGACGCAGCTCTCCAGGGAGCAGTTTCTGCTGACTACCTCCATTGAGCTGTGACTGACAGTTGAAATGTATTCATTTCATCTAGAGTTGTAAATATTAATGGTGTCAGCTCCATCTGCTAACTTTTACCTGAGACAAAGGCTTCGGCGTGAACCCCGACAAGCTCTTTTATGTGACATTGTGACACCCGGTCCAGAGCTGGCTGTGTGGTGTCAACATCGCACATCCACAATGCTCTCTACTCCTTTTGTAAGCCTGACAAATGGAAACTGAACGCGTCAGTCATAGACAGTACTGCTGGGGGAGAGAGCTGGCAACGAGTGAATGGCTACAGCAGATAATATGACACTGACAAAGAGGGCCGGTACTTCAGCATTATGCAGAAGGACAGCGTGGTGCGATTCGAATGAGCTCCTGCAATCAGGGCTTCCCAGCGACGTGGACACACAGGTGCTGCACAAATCTACAGAACGCATCTGATGTCCAGTTGGACAGAATGTGATGCATCGGGCAGAAAAGCCATTTAGTGCACTGACAACAAATAATGAAGGAAAAATTAAACAAGATTTGAAATAGTTCTAATTTAATCAATTTACAAATGACTATTCAAGCTTTGTATCCTATTTCTAAAAAAAATAATAATTTTTTTTTTTATTATTAATTTTGCATCAAGCATGGATGTATTAAATACTCAGCTAAGAGGAATTTTTTTTTTTAGATAGTTTCCTGTGGGAATAATCACATGACCCTACACCTGCTCAGCGATCACAGGAATGGATCTAGAGCCTGTACTGGGAGAAGCGAGCACGAGGTGGGAATACACCCTGTTTGGAAAGCCAGGAGGAAGAGGAAACTGAAGAACCTCAAGGACACCCACGCAGACACAAGGAGAACTTGTGAAATGCCACTGAGAATTAGATTTGTCATTTCGGAGCCCTGTCTGAAATCACAGTATAATGTAGTGTGCTCATAATATCACACCAAATGCACAAAAATAAATTAGTGAGAGGTACGCTTGTGTGAGTTTTTCACTCCTGCAGAGAAACATTTGATATTAAAGTTGCAGTCATTGACACAACACCAGTCCAGTCAATCAGTAACAGGGGTGTTTGTGCTTGTGCACTGTACCTGGATCCTGATTGGCTAAATGGGAGATGGGAGTGCTGTTGTTAGCGTCACTGCCTTGACAATGCGTGTCCATGAATTTGGGACTTCAGCGCTTCTGATGGAGCATTGAACTCCCTCCCAGGTGTATTTGCTGGACTGTTAACAATCTTTATCCACAGGGCTCCCGAGTGGCGCATCGACAAGGTACGCAACTATCAACCTGGAGATCGCAAGTTCGAATCTGGGTTGATGCCACAGCCATCCGTGACCGAGAGTCCATGGGAGCTAATTCGCCGAGCTCTCACGGAAGGGATGGCATACGCTCACTTCCCTGTCACCCACAGCGATCACCAGTCAATCATGGGCATCTGTTAGCTCATTCGTACGAGGGAGCGGATAGGGCTTTCCCTCCGAGTGTGTTAGGTCGCCTCCAAATACGCATGCGCAGCAGTTCGAAAAGAGGCGGTGAGACGAAGGGGGCATGTGCATGCTTACACCCCTCCCTGGGTCCCTGGTTGGTGGTGGTGGTAATGCGATAAGGAAGGCAATACTTGAAGGGTGCGAATTGGATACAACCAAATTAGGGGATAAAATGGGGGAAAAAAATTTAAAGGGTAAAATAATAAAAAAAAAAATAATAAAAATTTTCTCCACAACCGATGGCTCCCCCATTAAAGCTACAGTGTGTAGCATTTTGGGGGATCTTTTAACAGCAATTAAGTATTTCATCAATAAATATGTTGTGATTAATATATAATCATAAAAAAAACCATCACTGAGTTTTTGATACTTTAGAATAAATTGTTTATCTAGATGGGGAGAGGGTCCCGTTTGATGGAGGCCGCCATCTTGCACTGCACAGAACCAGTAGCCCAGAACCATCCAGGCTTCAAGGGGGAGTGGTCAGTTATGTAATTTTAGTTGGTTGCAATCTGAACCCTCACTACAAGATGCCGTTAGACACAGCTAATCCTTACACTGTATCTTTAAAACAGGCTGCGATTAACCATAAACTGTAGATATATTTCTCACTATCATTCCTGCACATACCATACTTCATGTAATTGAATCTAACAGCCCATTTGTAGTTTGAAAAAGGTCTACAAGAGTTGCTTTAAAGTTCAAAGTGTCGTTGGTTATTTTGTAGAGTCGTGTAAGTGGGAGAAAAATTATATGCAAAACAATCACTCAAACTGGCTTAACATGAACAGAACATGGGACAGGGGAACAAATTGAGCGCAGAATCAGCACCATGCATATGAGCACTTCAGAGAGAGAATACGCACTTGTGTGAAAAGTTTGGTAATGAACTGCGCTGAGAGATTACCACTTGAATAAAAGTGATGTTCAGTGTCATTTCCCAGCTGCAGCACTGCCGAGTTCTCCTCGTGAGCTCTATTTCCTCTCGAGCACCCATATGAGCTTTTCTGCCAATCATTTGAGCAGGTGTGTCTGCGTGGGAGTTCATCTGCTGATGGGGTGTAGGCCATTTGGAGCACCGTCAAGTAGGTCATTTGGCCACATTTATGTAAGCTGAAGCTGCTGCCTGGCTTTTCTAAATAAAAGAAGTATGTTTGCTGTGGATGTTGACTTGCATTGTATTTTAACTTAAAGGACATATAAAAGGCAATTTATATTAAGAAAGACATTCTGAATTCAATCCAGTATAGATACAAGGCCCAACAAAGGAATCCTAATGCTTGTCTTTATTTTGTCAGAGACAGTTTTTCTTTGCTGATGACTGAGTGAATAAGGAGAGGCGTGAGGAGGAGAAGCACTGACAGTCTCCGCTCATCGGACATTGTCTGCCTGCTGGAGACTGACGGACGAAGCCTAGACTCGTGACGGGACTTTGATCAATGAGTGCCTCATCAATGACAACAGGACACCTGCTACTCATCAAAGAGAAGAAGGCCTGCTAGAGGCGGCATGGGCAGCCAGCACTCAGCATAGATTAACCCTTTTGCCCCCAGAATTTATCCTGCTACAGATTTCCAGCCTCCTGAGACAGTGAATGAATTATAGACGATTCATACGGAGCTGCGACGAAATGCACTGGAAATGTACAGTAGAGATATAACCGCATTTTTTTTCCTATGCATCGTCTGGAATGAACATATCTATCTTTTGTTCTAAACAAAAAGTGAGCTGGGGGTTACTTTCATGTGCGTGAGGGGTCAGATATGAAGAAAGACCACAATAATTGCTCAAATTAATTTTTTTATTTTTTTTGGGACAAAGATAAAGACTATTTGGGATTTGACGATGGGCAAAAGAAAACCCATTTCCAGCTCAAGCTATTATCGCTGTGGTTTGTTGTAAAAATAGTTTGAATGATGATTTAAGAATGAAATTTGTTACAGAACTTCAGATGACAATACTGTATCACAAAATAACAAAAATTGCTAAAAATTAAAACTGTTAAGTTTAGTTTTCACTACAGAGAACTTCACTGAAACACTTCATAAGTAGCAGCGGTGGCTCAGTGTTTAAGGCTCTCAGTTGCTGATCTGAAGGTTGGTGGTTCAAGCCCCAGTACCACCACTGTTGGGCCCTTGAGCAATGCCCTTAACATTCAATTGCTCAGTTGTACAAATGAGATAAAAATGTAAGTCGCTCTGGATAAGGGGGTCTGCCAAATGCCACAAAATGTAAATGCAATGCAAATGTCATTACAACTGTATGTACGATAAGGGATGATGATGATGATAACACCACCAAACTCTTTTCCAAGTTGTCTCCCTTCAGGTCTTAAAAATTGGAGATTTGCGATAATAATATAAATATTTAGGCACTGCTTAAAAGCAGAGCTTGGAAAATGTTTGCATTAATTTTCAATAAAGAAACAGCTATAATATAACTTAATGCCTTTTCAAAAACTTATTTCTCCTCAAGATGAAAAATCATTGACTAAAGACTGAATTTTTTTTTTACAAGTGCAAGTACAAGTGCACTCAGCATCAATGGTGGGGGAGCGTGTGTGTTGGGTTGCCAGTGTGGGCACGTGCGCACAGAAGCGACAACAAAATCAAGCTTATAACTTTACGGCATTTGCACAAGTGTGGAGCCCCGCAGCCCCGCTACTAGTTGCTTGATTAACTTTTGCCATTTCATCTTTTATTTCTAGCATGTTTCTGGTGTCAGGAATTTTTCAATATGCCTGGTAATAATTTTTAGAAATTCACTTTGAAAATACCACATATTCAGTAAAACAATAAAACTCTAGAGAATTTGGTGAATATTTAAATATACAAGTAAAACTAAATTGAATTGTATTAAATAATGGTAGAAGATTAATTATTACAAAAATACAAGTTTGGATCTGTACAATGAAGAATAAGAAACCATGAATTCAAAAATGTGATCTTGCCCTTATCATGACAGCGTAATGTCTTTGGACAAAACCAAAGGTCAACTCAAAAGTTTTGTTTTTTTTGCTAGAATGCACAGACAAACATGGAAAAGAAAATCCTGATGATAATAAATAAATAAGACTCCACAAAACAGTCAACAGCAGTTTTATACACCCAACAATATCAAGCATAAATGCGAACTTTAATGTGCAGTAATAACAGGTCTAGCATACAAATGAAACAGCAAAGACATGCTGACACTGATAATGCTCATATGTTCAACATCATTAATGTCAATCCCATGGTCATTTATTAACCAATTTCTATTAGGCTTTATATGTAATTTAAATGTATTTCTGTATTAGAAATATGAAAAGATATGGGCGACACGCTGGCATAGTGGTTAGCATGTCCGCCTCACTGCAAGAAGGTCCTGGGTTTGATTCCCGTGATCAGCGAGGGCATTTCAAGTCCTGGGCTCTGTGTGGAGTTTGCAGGTTCTCCAGGTGCTTGCATGGGTTTCCTCCATGTACTCCGGTTTCTCCCACAGTCCAAAGACATGCACATTAGGCTAATTGGCTGTTCCAAATTGACTGTAGGTGTGAGCGGTTGACCGTGTGATGCACTGTGATGGTCTGGTGAACTGTTCAGGATGTACCCCGCCTTCACCCACTGCCGGCTGAGATAGGCTCAAGCTTCCCAGCAACCCTAGTAGTAAGATTAAGCGGTTCAGCAAATGAGTGAGTGAGTGCGGTTAGGTCTAAGTAGTAAGTTTTTGTTATGTTTATTAACTGCAAGGACAAAAATAAAAATGCTGGTGTAGGACTTTCTCTCAAGACAATCAGTCACTCACCTCAAAAAGTTCCATTACTTGTCAAGACACCAAGATCAAGCTCCTAAATGTGCCTTAGAAAATAATTCTAAGGAAAGTACATTAAATGATTAGTCTTATTTTTACTCCTCCTTAAGCACAACAGAGAAGTAGTTAAAAAAAACAAACAAAAAAAACAATAGCAGTAAAATGAAATGTACCTATTTCATTAGTTTATCCCCGCATTCCTTTTTTATCCCTATTATTCCTTAGAGCTACAAAGAATAGAACATAATCCATTGAAGAATATTAATAAACACAAGCACGGATCAGAGGTTGTGTTTGTACATAAAAACATTAAAAGATAATACCAACAAATCCGCATTAATTCATGAATTACATGATAACTCACACACCCTTTTTCAGAAGCTTACTTCTGTTCTTATAAGTTTAAGTTGTATCTCATATCTAGTATCTCACTCACTCACTCTTTTGCCGAACTGCTTATTCATACAAGTGTAGCCTGAAGCCTATCTCAGCCGACACTTGGCAAAGGCAGGATACACCCTAAACAATTCGCCAGATCATTGCAGAGCGAACACACATTTCACACTCACACCTGGGGCAATTTGGAACAGCCAATTAGCCTAATTGAAGCCAGGGGAATTGAACCCAGGACGTTCTTGCTTCGAGGCGGACGTGCTAAACACTATGCCAACATGCCACCCATAACTAGTATCTGTTATAAATGAATAAATTCATTTTATTTTCTGAAACGCTCTATCCTTTATTCAGGTCACGGGGAGGCTGGAGCCCATCCCAGGTGACTCTTGGCTGAACTGGCCTGGCTGAATATTTAGCAATGTCCATCTCACCTTTAGCGATTAATGGCTAGTCAGTGTACTTATATGGGCAGCACAGTGGCGTAATGGTCAGCATGTCCACCTCACAGCAAGACGCATGTACATCAGGATAACTGGCTGCCCAAATTGTCCCTAGATGTGAGTGTGAATCTAAATGGCATTGTGTGTGTAGGCTGTACGATGGTCAGGGTGTACCCTGCCTTCGCTCAGTGTCAGCTGAGATGGCCCCAGTAGGATTCAGTGCTTGGGTAAATGAGTGAGTGAGTGTTGTACTTATTGCATCTAAATCACATTCAAGCTTCATTTTTAAGCCTTACGTATTGTTATGGTTCTTTGTATTGTATACAAATTGAAGATTGTCCTGCGATGGCCTGGCGAGCTGTCCAGGGTGTACTCTGCCCTCACCCAGAGTCGGCTGAGATAAGCGCCAGCCTCCCCACGACCCTAATTAGGATTAAGCGGTTCAGAAAATGAAGAAGACAAATTGAAGATTGTGTTTGCAGAATGCACATCTCCTTACAAAGAGGACATTATATTCTGAAACTTAAAGCTAAAACCTTGCAATTTACTGTATAAGTACAGTAGCTTTTAACTCCCTGAATACTGCTGACACAATAATGCAAATTTCTGCTAGTGTGGCTGCTTGATTTTCAAGGTTATGTCAGTGCAAGCAAAGAGTAGTGTAGCTTTCCATAACCTTCACGCCTACCAGAAAAACAGTAATAAAAGGGCAAACCACTAGAACTGCTGGAGTATCATGTCACTAATTAGCAGAATTACTGCCTAACAACTATAAAAAAAATAAAACCATAAGGTAGTAATTGCTTTGTTTTTAGGAGGACACAAAAGCTGCTTCTTGTAGTCCAAAATAAACAAATAAAATCATCTAATATGCACCTAACAACACCACACCCGAGTATACATTAAGCTGAAACATGAACAGTATGGGGGCGGCACCGTGGCATAGTGTAAGCACGTCCGCCTCACAGCAAGAAGGTCCTGGGTTCAGTTCCCGGGCTTGGTCGTTTCTGTGTGGAATTTGTGTGTTCTTCCCCGTGCTTGTGTGGGTTTTCTCCAAGTATTCCGGTTTCCTCCCACAGTCCAACAACATGTTCATTAGACTAATTGGCTGTTACAAATTGCCCCTCAATGTGGATGTAAGTGAGAATTGTTGTGAGAACTGCAACGGTCTGGTGAGCTGTTCAGAGTGTACTTCACCTTCGCTCGGTGTCGGCTGAGACAGGCTCCAGCCTCTCCATGACCCTGGTAGGAGTAAGCGGTTCGGCAGATGAGTGAGTGAGTGAGTGAGTGATGAACAGTTTGCATGCATGGTTATCTTCACAGTCAACTGCAGACATGCAAAGTATGTACCTAATAATATTAACCATGCTTGCGTGAACTTTTCTGAGTACCCCTTTTTCCTCCCACAGTCCAAAGACATGCACATTAGGTAACTGGCTGTTCCAAATTGCCCCTCAGTGTGGATGTGAGTGAGAACTGTTGTGAGACCTGCAATGGTATGGCGAGCTGTTCAGGGTGTACCCCGCCTTGGCCCAGTGTCGGCTAAGATAGGCTCCAGCCTCCCCGTGACCCTAGTAGGAGTAAGCGGTTTGGCAAATGTGTGAGAGTGAGTGAGTGATGAACAGTTTGCATGCATGGCTATCTTCACAGTGTCAACTGCAGACATGAAAAGTATGTACCTAATAATATTAACACTGGCAGCTGGTTCCACTCCGGTCGAAATCTGGTACACAGAGAGAGATCCATGCTGCACACTGCTGAGAACAAACTCTCAAAACTAATGCAAGTACAATATCACCGAGTTGCCCTTGAGCTCCATTAATGTCATTTTAGCTCTTTTCCACGTGTCCCAAGACAACATAAATCCTAAAAAAAGACCAGCCGGGATAGCGAAAGGTTCAGATTCCACAAATTATTGGTTGTTTCTGCAATAAGAAAAAAACAAACCTAAGCAATCCAAAGAGTCCCTGAGCGCAGATAAAGCAGCCGTATACATCATAATGAATCGAATGCATTATAACCCTCTGGAAATGAGATATTGATTTGAAGCTGTAACGATGTATAATTGTGCTCATAATGTTTGCATATACAATCCTGCCTGCAAGCTTGGCTTTTGGCTGCAATCCATATATTTAACACTGAGTTCATTTATGCAAGCGCAGTGCGATACTCTAAGGTATACTCTCTAGTTACCAAACACTCAGACACATGTTTAAGTGTAGCACTTTCTTGCCTAGAGGTTTCACTCAGAGGGTACTTTACAGTAATTCGCTAAAAGTTTCATTCTTCACTCTACAAGCTTGAGTTTAGTCCTTTTTTTCCCCCTTTAATGGAGTTGTGATTCCAAAAATTCCATCTGTCACTGGTCAGTAAGTTCCGACTATGAGAGAAAGGATAAATAAATTACTAAAACTGCTTGAAGTGAGGCTAAATATCCTTTGGCTCGTATTAAGCAGGAAAGAGTGTGAAAATCTGTTTATATCTACTTACACTGTAAGTGCTTTAAAATAAGTAAGTCCAGGCTTAAAAACCGCTGCTATTATGGGATGTCCCATGCTCATTGCTCCACTGGAGGCCAGGCTCCATGTCCTTCTGTCTCTTTGTCCCTTTGTATTATTCTCACGATATCCGGCCAGTGCCATCATCATCTTCTTACCGTCCTACACCCTCTATGTTGATGACACAGAAAGGGGCACTACCACCCTTGGAGATCCCACCACAGAGCTTTACATGCTGCTTCTAGGTTTTCAATATTAGGTGTGATCATGATGATGATGGTGATGATGAGGCATAAATAAGCTAGCGTTCTCAATGAGTGGGACACGCGTCTTGTTTAATTACTATTTGACACTATCTGGCCATTTCAGCAGACACTGAGTGAACAGCTCGCCAGACCATCGCAAGGCAAACACACACACAATGATTCACACTCACACCTAGGGACAATCTGAAACAGCCAATTAGCCTAATGTGCATGCCTTTAGACTGCAGAGGGAAACCAGGGTACCCAAAGGAAACCCATGCAAGCACAGGGAGAACATGCAAACCCCACACAGAAACACCCGAGCCCAGGACTCAAACCTTCTTGCTGTCAGGCGGACATGTTAACCACTCCGCCACCAGGCTGCCGCTGATCCTAATTAATTTAATATTTTATTATATTTGCAATTCAGTAAACTGTTTGTTATTGCCGGCATGCAAATCTTAATTTAATGAGAGCGCATGAATATCAGATCACCAGAATTAGCTTTTCATAACTCAAACATGGTTATCAATTTCCCCCGAAGTTAATAATAACTGTAATATTGTTATACGGAGTAATCGTATGATAACCTCCAGGTGATTTTCAAAGTTAGTCTCTCCCTGTATACAATACAGTAATTTGCTCTAAATTTAAATTGTTTTACGCTCGGCAACAAGCTTAAAACAATGAAATAAATGTTTGCACCTCTTGCTAATGAGAATAACTCTAATAATACAGATCCTCAATCCTTTTTTCCCCCCTGCATACACTTTTTGGTTAACCACCACAGGGGGATATATTAGTTGTGGCTTTATATTTGAATGGAATCACCAGGGAGAGCCGTGCCTAAGCATGCACATTGCTCCCTCTCCACACTCCAAATTAGTCAATTAGTAGTGTCATTAAAGTGGTGCAGGCGAGGGGATTAACACCAGGGGAAATAAAAGAGACAATCTGCCTCATGCTCGCCGAGGATATTGCCGATTTTCATCCGTCAACTGCTCCAGATGGAGGGACGTTAGTAATTTATATTCTGTCAACAGTGCCCAGGAGAACTCTGCCAAAATCATTTCCTCATTTCAACTCTTCTGTCTCTACAAATGTATTCATATCTGCAGAGAGCCGGGCGAGCGAGGGAAAAACACCTTCTCCCTAAATCCTTCTATAGGATAGCATTACCACTCAGGGAAGGCTTAGCATTCCCATGAAGAGAAGGATTTGTGTGCGTTACTGTTCCGTGATCCATGTAGAGTAGAGGAACAGCCATGCATGCATTGATATTCAGACGGCATTGTGCTGTGATGATAGTGGATAAGGATAAGTACGTTTGGAAATGTATGATATGTATGTGACTCTGCACAGGAAATAGAGACACACAGATAAAGACATAGAGACAAAAAGTAATGTCCCGATTTCAATCTCTCTGCAAACGTCAAACATCTTCCATAATTTTTCTCATACTGAGCGATATAATAAGCGTTACAGTTTTGCTTTTTGAAAGAGAGAAAGACAGAAAAAAATCAAAGACATAATGGCTTGAGGTCTTTCTCATTCCATAGCGCAGGAAGACCAGACTTTATTTTCAAGGGTTGCTTGAGTACTATTCATCTCCTACTCATTGTGACTCCTCTTATTTACACCAAATTTTATGATATGATTTCCAATCAGTGTTTTTTGGTTGATTGACAGAAATGCAATAACTGCTCATGACTCTTCCCGGACTGATTTTATGGTCAATATAGAGGGAAATAAGCTGAACTACATTGAAATGTGGGGATTGTAAATGTCACACTTTATGGTACCAGTTTCAAAGAATGACCCATTTAAATTTTGGCACTTGGCAGATGCCCTTATCCAGAGAAACTTACATTTTTGTCTCATTTTATACAACTGAGCAATTGAGGGTTAAGGGTCTTGCTCAATGCCCAACAGTGCCAACTTGGTGGCACTGGGGCTTGAACCCTCAACCTTCTGATCAGGAACCCAAGCCTTAACCACTGAGTCCCCACTGTCACCACCATGTCTCTTTTACATGGTTCAAGATTTTAAAATTGTAACAAAAAGCAGAAAACTCTTTATGTAATATCAAATCAGGAAATTTATATCACTGCGATACTTTCAGAATCGCAATACAAATCAAATCAGCACTTGGGTATCATGCTAATATTGTACCCAATGGTTCCCAATCCCTACTGACTGATATATCGTACAGTTTACTTATATAATATTCATTCATTCATTCTAGCTTATTATTAAAATCCAACTTTTGGTGACTCAATTATCATAGAGTTTTCTTTCCCAAACCCCTCCATTCACCTGGGCTTGGGACCGACATGTCTGTTTTGCCACAGTCTCAAGACTGGGTCATTGACACTCACATTCACACCTATGGGCAATTTGGAACAACCAATTGACCTAATGTGCATGTTTTTGGACTGTGGGAGAAAACTAGAAGACCCAGAGGAAACCCACACAATCACAGGGAGAACATACAACATCAATGCTATAGACTAGATCGCCAAGCCCTCCTTATATACAGTGGTTCAGAAGAAGGTATTAGGTATCAAGTGTGTTTTGCTAGACACGATTTAATTAATGAGTCCATAGACATGTACAGCTCCTAAACGGAGTCTCCAAGCCCCCTTAATGGCAATTACCAAGTCCAAACTTCTGTTACACATTTAAAATAATCATTTTTATTTAGTTTTGGCTCTACCATTGTACAAAAAAACAAACAAACAAACAAAAAAAAAACAAGTTAGACCCCAAAAAAAGAAGTTTAGGAAGTCTATGACTAAGAAACCGTTGGCACCACATTGAAAATAGAGACAATTATTCAAAGTAAAATAAAAATTTGTCCTTAAGGACAGTCTGTACTTTAGTGAACTTAGCAAATGGGGGACGCCTCTGTGTTCCGACAGCCCACTGGTCCAACATCCCTACTTGCTCCAATCATTTGGGCCCCCTAATCAGATCATTTGATTTAGGGTTAGGGTTAAGGTTAAGGTTAGGGCTGTCGGATCAATGGGCTGTAACTGTCAGACCAATGGGCTGTCGGAATATAGGGCTGTAACCTAGCAACTGCAGCTGGCTAGTAGGCTAATGTAGGCCCTGAATGTTGAGCGTTGATCCCACTCCCTAGTCCAGCTTTACTAAATGAACAAGCACAGTGTGCACAAAAATGTTTCCATACTCAAACTAAAAAGTTTGCCACTACACTGATTTTTATTAATGTTTATAAAGACAAATCAGTATGTAGTATGTGGTTTGGGATGCAGCCTAATACTCACTGTATGTGTATCAACTTGCCTCTAGCAGCTGTCAGAATATTCTATGGTGAAGCACACAAAGTCACCTTATGAAATCCTCTTCTGTCAGTAGCTTTATCTACTTTAGAGAGCTTTAATTCCCCCAATTCCTAAAATATATGTCTTATCACATAAAACAGACTCAAGTCAAATGAAAACTTCAAAAAAACCTCACCTTTGCAGACGGTGCCATTCTCAGATGCTTCATGCCCAGCTTTACACATGCAGCGCCCAATAGGAACTAACCACTCGCCATCTCCATTGCAGTAAAGTTTAATTGGCACATCAACTTCCTCTCCGTTGGGTATGCAGGTCCCTCTAGCTGCCACCAACGAAGTGCTCTCAGCTCCTGATAAAGTCTCTGGGAAGACAGCTCCGTTCCGGATAACACGGGGACACTTTCGGAAAAACACCCGCACAGCGATGAGCGACATGCAGGCTCCATAGTCTTGAAAAGCCAAGTAGAAGCCATTGCGAGACACAGGGCCGAAGCTGCGCACCTCTGTGTTGATCTTCATCACCCGGCCACCCAGGTCGACCTGGGAGAAGCTCTCATCGGCTGCAATGGTGTCCACCTTGATCCAGGGGTTCTCCATCCACGGAGGGTAAACTTTAGTGGCCGTGTCCGAGTCGGACTCAAAGTAGTAGAGGTTGAAGGTCTCCTTGCACGAGCCTGGTACATTAGGGATGCTGTTGCAGTCTCGCACTGAGAACTTGATCTCAACATGGATGCGCTGAGCCCCTCGCCGCCGGATGTACTTGGTACGCACCCAGTTGTTTTGATTGGCATCAAAGACGTTGCACACCTGGTAGGTGCGGATTGTGTTCATGTTCTCATCATAGCCACTCACCTCCTCCCACTGGAGACAGAACGGAGGTAAGACAGAATTAGTAATGAGGAAGAAAACGTCTCTGACACATCCTTAGTGTGTCATAGCCACTGATCTCATTTTCCAGGAATCGCCGTACACACACACACACACACACACACACACACACACACAAAAGCTTTCATTACATTTTATTAGGCTTCATTTGTATTTCATTGAAATGCCCCTTTGGGCACTGAACATCACGAGTCATTGTGCATTTGTGCAGTCAGGCATTGAGTTTAGATAAGGTAAAGCAGTGAAGCGTTCCGTTTACATATGGTAAATGGCCAAACTGGAGTGGGTCAGCTAAACAGTGCTCACCCCTACTGATGGGTATATCATCCAGCCCAGCTCTGCCGTTGCTGTCATCGAGTCCATCAGCACATCTGGGAAAAAAAGAAAAAAAAAAAGACAGAGACTCATGAATATAATGTACTCCCAATTTCAATGGTGCTGCAGTAATGAGATTTTTTTTCTCTATAGCGTTCAGGCATTCATAAAGCTGTTAACTCTGCTCAAGCCTCTTGACAATAATTGCGGTCCATAATAAATAGCGTTCTTGCATGCCAAATCAGTGACTCACAGTGCACCATGTAGAATAACAATGGATCGTTTTGCCCGGCTAGCATGCTTGGCTTATCTGCTCCTTTTATTTAAAAAAATAAATAAAAATGCTAGATGGGGTCATTATCAGATTAAAGGTGTCTTGTGCCATGAGTAAGGGTCACTTTGTTTTCTAAGATCAAACATTTAAAGCTGTTTGGGATGCCATCATTGTAATAATACATGAAAACAAGCAAGGATAAATGTGCTATTTAAATAATACAGTATATCAGTATTTATTTAGACCCGACTCATTTAGTATCTTTAATAGCTTGCTGGGTAGAGCTCTGCTTTTCAGAAGTGTGGGTGGTCACAAAAAAAAAACTGGCTCACACATTGCTTCTGTCCAGTGTCCTGCCATTGTAAGACACTTCCTTCTCATTTACCGCCATCAGGATAAAACCCAGAAAAGGCCTTGTAGTCTGTCACATTTTCAATTATTCAGCTCGTTTATGCCTTTGCCGAGTCTGTTAAAAAAAAAAAAAAAAACCTTTCCCTCCACTGTATGCCTTTACAGCTTGATTTATACAAGAGAGCTAAAAAAATGGGTAAAAATATTAAATTACTGTGAATCTGTCAAACAAAAAGCCATTTTACACCACGGACCCCTAAATTATGGCAGAGAAATACCGAGAGGATCCCAAAAGATTCTGCACACGCAGGAATGGAGCCAGCAGTTCTTGCTGAACAGACTGACCATCCAGACTCTTTTGAGACACACATTCGTGAGTCTAGAGTGCACTAGACAGTAATGTGAGGCTATGAATTAGGCCACAAAATGAATTAGGCCATGTGGCTGCAGCTCTGGTGCACTGGAACACAATTTTTTTTAGCTTTCTTCAATGATGGATGTCAGAAAATATAGCTTTTTGCTCCAGCAATAACTGACTGCATTTTCGATTTCGACCGTGACTTCTGAAAGGAAGACTTACTGAGATAGAAGCTAGAAAACCCAGTGGCATGAGATCTTGGAATTGCAGTTAAATATTGGCTCAATACAGGCCCTCATTTATATTTCAGCAGCTTCTGCAGCTCAGGGACAACCGTAACAATTCTGCTCAGGCACACCATCCACCACAGCTGGCTGGATAGAGGTCTAAAAATGCCAGCAGATCATGCAAACTGGAAAAGTCTTCTGATTTATTTATTTATTTATTAGGTATAAAGAATATATAATAAATGCAAATCTGAAAACCACAATTTGAGACAAATCACAGTTTTAAAATTGTGCCATGGCTCTAAATATTGTCTTGAAAAAAAAAAAATCTGCAAATGTCTGTGCACTGAAAGAGCGCTAGTCAGAGCATTTCTCTCTCTACGTAGGACAGAAACCCCCACTCCATCTGTCTAAGCATTCCTGCAATATACCCTCCCTCTCTCTTTCTCCCTCTCTCTTTCTCTGTCTGTCTCTCACACTCTCGATATTTTAATAATAAAAAGTAGGGCAACGAGAGCACAGGTCCAAAACATATAATCCTCACAGACTTAGCCACGCTCTGTACGCCACGTTAGATTAATCCCAGGGAAAACGCCTCAGAGAACTGTAGGTCAGTGTGCCAGAATACAAATTTCAGTTTGTTTGTTTACTCCTTTCAGCCATTATGGTGAAAAGTGATGTTGAGATGTATATGTACTATGAACATGATGATGTGCAGACTTACTAAATATAAAAAAAAAAAAAAAAAAAAAAAAAAAAAAAAAAAAAAACCTAGCTTTCCCTCCAACCCTCAAAAAAACCTCCAAACCAAAACCCCTAGTGTGTCCCTTAAACCATCCCTGCTATAATTACCACTTTTTAGCC
>JBCNYH010000003.1:24066021-24078280 GCA_039654325.1 Tandanus tandanus
TCTCTCTCTCTCTCTCTCTCTCTCTCTCTCTCACACACACACACACACACACACACACACACACACACATACACATAAACACTCACAAATTATTTATTCCAGAAATGCAACAAAAAGTTAGGAAAGTACTGACCGACAAAAAAATGCTATATTTCTTAATAAAGAATTTTGTTTTCAGATATCTAACAGTTATTCCACAAGCTTGAGTAAGATAAGTGCTGATAGCCTTGCTGACTATCTGTCATATCTGATGAGATTTAGAGGACTAACTCTTTTATTATACCCACACGCACTGGATTGTGAGAAACAAAGCATTGTTAATATTTTACTGAAATGTAAAAAATAAATAAAGGATAATTTCCACTTTGTTCCTCACACATCTTTGGTAAGGTTGCCTTTTAGCCTGTCATGAAATCTTACCCACATGCTATGCTTCTGCTTGCTAATACACCACTTACGATTGCCCCTCTGCCAGTCAAGCGTCACTGAGGACTGCAGGCCTGTTCCTCACCGCAGGCCAATAAAGTCATGCTCGGTGGGAAAAAAAATTCTAATTCTTGAAAAAAAAATGCATTCTTATCAAATACTTTCATCCCAAATTTTGTTACTTTTAGAGCCTAAAACTTTTAGAGCCCTTTGGTTTGGTTACCTTTGGTTTGGTTAGCGAGTCATGACTTTTTTCAGTTGTGACATAGCTACTAATGGTATATGGGCTGATATTCTAGGAGTAGTTTAACCAATCAGAATACATGATTGCTCAAATCCA
The DNA here is from genome assembly GCA_039654325.1 of Tandanus tandanus. Taxonomy (NCBI): domain Eukaryota; kingdom Metazoa; phylum Chordata; class Actinopteri; order Siluriformes; family Plotosidae; genus Tandanus; species Tandanus tandanus. Next base: position 24,066,788 of record JBCNYH010000003.1, read on the forward strand.
GTGAGTATGTATGAAATGAAATATTATACAGACATTGCATAGTTGGTTTTGATCTGCCTGGCATTAAGTTCCAATGTGACAAAGTTAATTGTCCAAAATGGCCTGCATTATATTTTTAATTCATCTTTAATTATTTGTCTGGTTTTAAAATATTTACTAATTTCTTTTCAAGTATCCGTGTATGCATCGAATATAAAGCATATTGAGACGCTATATGAATATAGATGCTCTTGTTATTGATATTGCTGTTGGTTTTGTTTGCATCTTTGTGGGGTTTTTGTGAATTTGTTTGATCACATGTCCAAAAAATTAGCTTTTTCCCAGCAGCTCGGTGCTTTACCAGCCGTCTGCAAATATCAGAATTTCAATAGCCATTTTTGTTCTGGCGCAAACCTCAATATACAGTATGTATTATTAAACCGCATGAACCCCATTTTAAACGCCATTTAATGAAGATAAAAATCAGAGGCTTTTTAAAAGTAACAAAGCCTAGTTCTGGCTTCCTGGCCATGTTTTCCTCACTTGTCAGCGTGTAAGGGAAGTGTCATCATCATCACTGAAGGAAATCTGTACTGCAAACTACAAACTGCTGTCAAACTAATTTCTGAGCCATTGTTCTTAAACATGTTCACGTTATGAAAAGAAAAATAAGTAAATATGCAAAAATAAAGTTTACATCCTGAGCACCTATCAAAAATATTCATCAGGCTTGTGTTCGAAGCTTTGTGTGAAATTTCCCTAAAGCTTTAATGATTTTTTTTTTTTAGATAGAGGAAATGACACCTACTGAATAATTACAGCCACTGACTGCATCGATGGTGTTACTGCAATTATTACTGTTTTCTGTCATAACCGAGAAGAAAATATTAACCCCTTAAACTCCCAGGAGTCATCAGCTGATCGATCTTAGGACACATAACTCTTCTTACTACAAACCTTTATGGTTTAGTGTTATATTTTATACATAAAAACATGTTGCAGTTATTTAAAAAATGTAAATATATGTGAATAAAAATCTGAGAATAGTAGGTGTTACGAGCTCCAGCCTATGACTTCATAACAGAGTTTACAGTTTATAAACCAAAATATAATGAGATAGCATTGAGTTAAATCATATGGAATGAAAAAAGGGCTTTTTTCTTTCCATTTTTGCTCTCTATATTTATTGCTCCTTTTCATATGACCACTGAGATAAGGTGTTTCATAAAGTAATGAGACCCTTTAAAGAGGGAGAACAGAGGGAAAGAGGAAGTGGTGAGTAACAGTAATATTAGCAGTAAAAAAAAGAATAGGCCTTGCCTGTCTATAATTAGCATTCAATCATTCATTCATTTGATGCACCGCTTTATCCTTTATTAGGGTCACGGGAAGGCTGGAGCCTATCATAGCCGACTTTGGGCGAAGTCCGGGTACACCCTTAACAGTTCCCCAGTCCATCACACGGCCAACACACACACAACCATTCACATTCACACTCACACCTAGGGTCAATTTGGAACAGCCGTTTAGTCTAATGTGCATGTCTTTGTACTGTGAAAGGAAGCCAGAATGCCTGCAGGAAACCCATACAAGCACAGGTAACTCAACATGTAAATACCACACAGACCCACCTTTGCAAACCCCAGCCCTCGCTGCTGTGAGGCTTACATGGTAACCGCTACGTCCCAGTGCTGATGGCTATAATTAGCGCATTTCAGAAAATTTCTAAAAAATTATTTCAGACTCCGATTTGCATCTTTAAAGCTCGTCTCCAACCAGGAAATAAATTTCCCAATTATGCTTAAAGAATGAACACGCATTTCACAAGCACACCACACAGTTGTAATGGGTGATATTTCATCCAAAGACTGATGGTTTCTAAAATATCCATATCCATTTGCAAATCACATCTGCGCCTCAGTGGATATGTGAGTAGATTAGTAGCTTCAGGCCATAGAAGCAAATTAACTTTTCATCTAATTTTTAATCACTCTGAGTAGTGAACATTTAGCTCAGGGAACTCTTACACTTTTGCCCACAATTCTCCTTGGAACAAAAGCTTCTGGGTCAAATGGTAGGTTCAAATAAGACCCTGTCAACAGAAAAAAAAGCTACAGAGGCTCGATTTCTGTGGAATGATGATGATGCCACAGGATTAAAATCTGAATCCTGTAAAAGTCATTTTTGTGCTTTATTTTGAAAAATGTTTCAATAATAATAATAATAATAATAATAATAATAATAACAACTAATCTCTCACTCATTTGCCAAACCACTTCATCCTACTAGGGTAGCGAGAAGGGGAGGCTGGTGCCTATCTCAGCTGACACTGGGTGAAGGCAGGGTACACACTGAACAGCTCACCAGACCATCACACACGACCATCGCACACTCACACTCACACATAGGGGCAATTTGGAATAACCAGAGAGCCTAATGTGCACATACATGGACTATGGACTATGGGAGGAAACCGGAGTACCCATAGGAAACCCACTGGGTTCATGAATGAAATGATTGGATGGCCTACCTGCATGTCTACCTGCTCTCACACACACACACGCTGTCATATTGCTAAAACTAGCCAGCTACTCAACAGCTGTGAGCACTAATAATATCCATGTATGTTGATTCTTTATGATAATGTTAAGTGTTTTGGAATATGTGAATGAAACATTAGGTAGGTGGATACAATCCCTCCAGCACCCCCACCCATGACCCCTCCCATGTATTTTTATGAATTGTTGGAGGAAAGCATGAAGTTTGTTTGTTTTTTTACTCTAGCTTACTCTTGCTGGTTGTTGTCATTGAGGTTGAAGTCATTTTACGATTTTTATGTCAAGTGGAGCTTAGTGCAACCTATAAAATAAAGCATTAAAAAAAAATCGCATATGCTTTTGCAAATCCGAATCCTAGTGAATCAACTACACAAACAGATTAGTTAACATTTGCACCTTTTTTTTAATTAGTTTAATAATTTAAAATTAAAATAAATTAATTGTTCAATATTTTTACAACCAATCGTTCATTAGTTAAAAAAACAAGTAAAATTTTATGGTTGTTCTTACTAACAAAATTAGTGACCAAGTCACATGTTCATCCAAGCATGCAAAATACAACGGACTCTGCCAGGTGCGGCTTTGTTTACCAAATCGGACATTGGATGGACTGATTATCTTGCCACCCATCTCCATGCTAGCGAGTCTGAGGACTTTCATGAAATGTTCAATTTAAGTTCTGCAAGTTATGTATGTCGTGCAAAAGTGCGCACCTGTAAATTCTACCAATGGTTGTGGTGGTGGTGGCTCAGTAGTTAAGTCTCTGGATTACTGGACTGAAGGTCAGGGGTTTAAGCCCCAGTACCACTGAGGTGCCATTGATAAGCCCTTGAGCAAGGCTCTTAACCCTCAATTGCTCAGCTGTATAAAAATGATTACTGGAAATCGACCTGGATAAGGGCGTTTGACAAATACCATAAATATAAATGTACCAAAGGTCATAACATTTTTAAAATCAAACGAATCTGTGTTACTATGCGCAATATAAATTAGTTAATGTGACTAACTTAGATTAGTTAAAATGTGAACTAATTTGAATTAGATCAAATAACTAATCTATAGTTTGGCTCTATATTAACATACAGGATTAGTTAAATGTAACTATTTTATTATAAATATAGAGATTTCAACTAATCTGTTTTAAGAGTGTTTTATATAGTGTATTGTATGAAGGAGTAAAGAAGTCTCCATTTGATTTACAGTATTCACCCAAGCATTAATTCTGCTGTGATAAAATTATCATTAATAACTTTCCAGTGATTTATACCCAAATGAGTTTTTAAAAAAGTGATCGTGGAAGCATGCATAAATGAAGAAACACTGCTTTGAGGTAATCAACAACGCACGACTGACATGGCATAACGCATAGAAATACTGTTTGGCTTTGGGATATTTTATGGCTGTTTTAAATAAGTAGCTTTTTAGGGGCAAAAGACATGTTTCCAGGAAAGTAGTCGCACAATATAAGCAATGCTGAAAAGACAGTCCAATTTCATTGCCCAATTTCATCCAAATTGACACATTAAACAAAACTGAGGCGGCTGAGGGATAATTAAGCTGTCAAGGAGTTGGCAAGTCCCTCTTGAATACCTGATAATTTCACCAATCTGACCCCTGCTAAGGCTGCAGAAAAAAACTCCCTTATTTCAACGAGAAACCATTTCAATTCGCTCGGGCTTTAGTGCACCACCAAATTCCAATCAGACATTAACATTACACTTCTCCAGACAGACCGTGAGCCAGTACACACTCCGAACAGCTTGGATAATTACAAGCTGAATTCTAGCTTGATTATTTTGAAACGCTGAAGCAAACAAAGGAAGCAGCAGCAGCACATTTGATTTGTGCAGGCCAGACAGGCTTGCCGAGCTGATGGCTTCTGACGTGGCTCAAATCGCCCAGGTTTGTCTTGCTTACATAAAAAAAGAGTCAGATAGCTTTGGGGGGAAGCGTCGGCGACTAACACAGCAGGACGGGAGAAAGAAGCAGGCCAAGAGCAATGTTCCACACACATCACATATGGAGCCAGTACAGCCAGACATCATGTGATTTTACTACCGTCGTCCAGGTGTGCATTCACACTCCCCTGGAAACTGAAATCAGATTTAATAGTTAATAGAAATTAATTAAATGTATATAAACCTATATTGATATAATAGATTTAATATATCACTTTTTTTTCCATTTAAAAAAATGCACATCCAGCTACAGCTACAGGAACATATGCTGTCTCAGTGGATCTAAGATGTAAAACACACTTCATGGCTTGATGCATGAGAAACATCAGTGTATATCCCGAGCATATAATTCAATCTTGAATTTTTTTTTCCTTTATAATTTTCCAGACATTTTTCAACAACAAATATTAATATATATACATATATATCTAGCATTTTCATTTTATACTTTTTATGCTATATACAGGACGTTGATATTTAGAATGACCATTTTAGGTTAAAATTATTGATTTAACTCATATTTAAAGCTTGGGTGATTTTTAGGATTCCAATAGAGCAGTAATTTAAAATAAAATAGAATTGACAATCATTAAAATCTCTGGCCATAATAAAAACAATCAATATTCCATATTCTAGCCAAATTCTGATGCACTTAACTAAAATGTCGCAATGTCAAAGAATTAATCAACAATTTTATAACAGTTATTATCATTTGAAGCAGCTGATTAGACATTAAATAAAATTTTCCCACTTTGTCAGTAGTAGTTGTTATTTTTAATGTTAATGTAATTTTTTGTCTATCTATTAATCTTTTTAGTGTTGCTGGCAGTTTGCTTTCAAACCAATATATATACTGTATATCATGATTATTTATACATTATGATGTATATCATGTATCATCACAATGGCTCCAAATTTGCTTTTTTAAATAATTTTATTGGCAATAATTGTGTATTGTATAAATGCTGCTCTTGGTTTTTGAAGGGAAAAAATAATTTCATAGGGTATAGGTTACATTCAATAACTCATGTTTAATTTAGTTGTGAAGTTCTTGAATAAAGCTTTCAAGGTTTAAAGCTTTAGAGCACAGGTGTAAAGCTCAAGGCCTGCGGGAAAATCCGGCCCACCAACTCATTTTATGTGGCCCACAAGAGCTTTCGTACATTCATTGCATCAACCATTACAATGAAACCCAATTCTTCACCCTTCCACTAGGTGGTGGCAGCCTATTTCAAATAAACAGCTAGTCATTCATGACTCAAGGAAGATTGCATGCTAGCTTGTCGCTGTTGCACGTTGTCAGAAAATGCAAGTGAATAAATGAAAAGAGGACAAATGCCTAAACAATTCATTTTGCCATGCAGATTTCATGGTTTCGAATAGATTCGAATAGACTTTTCGAATAGTGATTATTCGGCCCTCGATCACCTTTAGATTTCATGATGTGACCCTCAGAGAAAATGTGTTTGACTCCCCTGATAGAGGTTTGAGTTAGCATGGTTCAAAGTTTTAACACTGTCAAAAAAAAAGTGAAAAAAATGCAATATCGATACTTTCAGTATCGCAATACAAATCGAATCAGCACCTAGGTATCGTGATATCGTATCAGGTGGTCCCTGGTGATTTCCATCCCTCATCATAATACACACTGCCTATTGTAATAATGCCTCCTTATACAATATTTTTGTCATTAACCCCTGTCCACTCATATGGTACAGCTATTGCATTTGTTAACCTATTACCCTTCCAGGACTCCAGCCTTACATTCTTCACTTCATTCTTTTTAGCTTCTCTGTAGTTATTGGAAAACATAACTTGAAATGAATTAGAGTGTAATAAAGTGTTACTTTAATGAGATAAGTGAAACTACAAGGAAATGTAATTAAGCCTCATCTAATCTATACAAGCCCTTCTGAATGAATGGACAGTTTAACAGGGCACACAGTAAACGAACAAAGAGATTACCAGAATTAACCACTCATTCTTACTCATCAGTTTTGGATAAAGTGACTATATGACTGATTCAAAAGACATGCATGTGAAGCTGTTTGCCTCAAATGTAAAAGCAGAAGCTACAATAAGCCATTAACCAAGTTTCCAGGTAAAAAAAAAAAAACTGGCAGACTGTAAAAGCACTGGGTATCACATAAGTTTCCAAATGATACTGCTCACACGCCATCCAGTAGTTTACCGCGGAAAAAATATGTATCGTTATTAGGGCACGGCGATAACAAAATGGACAAAAAGCCACAGCATGCAGCTATTGTTACTTGTGCCAATATGTAAACGGAAAAATAAGAGATGCAAGTGGGTGAGGTCAGACGTGCGAAAACATGCTCGATGTGGACTGTACAGTATTAGTATTTGGAGCCTGCTTTTACAGTAGGATTTTTGTTCTGGAAGGATTTTCATTGCTTTTTGATAGTATTCAGTAGAATCCACCCAGCATACTAGACTAGATTACATTCAAACATTCTAAAAAATTGTTCAGTCACTCTTTTGCTTGTACTATTTGTGATTGTCAGTGATTCCATCGACTGATGGGTCCACAGTCAGCCTTCAACTGAATAAGGTAGGGTCTACCCCCTGGGTATTACGACTACTGCAAGAGATTTATTGCTACTGCATAGCAAAATCAAGAACACTTGGAGAGCGCAAACCTGTGCCATGCCAAAAAAAGTACACAGCACCCCCTGCTAGGCCTGCTGTAACACCACACTTCCAAAAAAAAATCATCCTATCTCACAATGTTAAAGAATTCCTGGATCCCGAATTTGATTCGGATCATCTACAAAATTTAACGTGGTCTTCCTTTCCCAAAGCCCCACCTCTGGAAAATAAATCATGGAAATGTGCACATAAGTTTTACATAATCCTGCTAAAAAATACACACAAATCCATCCAAATATAATAAACTCCTTGGCAGAGGTAATAACAATTATCTGAACCTTTTATCTGTCAGGGTTGGGGATGAGCTGTGGACTTCACATGAGGGGTGGCGTACATCAGAGGACTAACATACACACACACACACACACACACACACACACACACACACACACACACACACACACACACACAAACAACCAATTGCACTCTTACTCACACCTATGGGCAATTTATAGCCCATTGGCCTAACCTGCATGATTTGGAATGCGGGGGGAAACTGGAGCACCCAGAGGAAACACACAAGTACAGAGAGTACAAAAAAACTCCCAGGTGGCCATGAGGTTCGAACCCAGGATCTTCTTCCTGTGAAGTGACGGTGTTTTTTTTCCATTAATATCTCATAGAAGTGAAAAATAAGCATTTCAGCTTGAGTCATCATCAGCCTCCACATTCTTATTCATTTGGCCAGTCTTTATCAAGGCTTAAGACATGAACGTGCAATTTAAGCAAGTGCCTTCTACATAACCACATTACATAAGTACTATTAACTGCAGAACAATTCCAGCCTCGGCACTGACTTACGACTGTCAGAAAAAATTTGGGGTCTGGAACAAAACCTGGGAGTTTAAAGAGTACTTCATAAAAGTGTATTGCACTCAGATTGTTCCTTTATTACACCCATTGATCTGACTGTAATAAAGAGAAAGAGCTCATAGGGTCATGTGCAACAGGTATGAAAATAATAAAATCAGTCTTGCACATGCACAGCAGGGATGAGAAGGAATGTCTATACTATTTTCATGATCACATTATAGTCTTGACTATAAAAGAATTTTTGATTGATATTTCTCAGCATTTTAAAACCTAACCTTATTGGCCCCTTATGCAGTGTTGTGTGATATATTGCACTGTATGCATATGGCTGAGATGACAATAAAACTGAATTTTATTTTTTTATCTGACGTAATGACTTATGATGTTCATGCACCGAATATCAACCACCATGAAAATGTGATTTGAAGTCATAAGAAAATGTGAAAAAAAAGAAAGAAAATGATGGACTGTTTCAAAAGCTATAACCTCGTTTATGGCTTTAGCAATGGCACCAGGTGAGACGTGCAGATACCCTGGTCCTTCATGCACTCGACATATTGAGCATATTCCTCCAGCAGATGCTGTGAGTATTTTATAAAGAGAACCCTTAATAATCATTTCTCCCAAATTGTAGGGATTTGTTTCATTCTCCAGTCAGTGCCGAATTGTGTCCACTTCGTAAACTATTTTGGCAGAGACTGTTGCCATGGTTACCTAATTGTAGTCCCACCCCATTAGCAAGAAAGATACTGATTGCCTGATGTGGTCACACCTACGATCAGAACATATTTGGGGAGGTATTGGAGATGCTCAAGGATTTCATTAATTTAAAATGCATCTACCGTCATAAAGTCGGCCGAAAGTCATCTTTTTCATATTATTACTATTATTATTTGTATTATTATTATTATTATTATTATTATTATTATCATCATTATTATTATTGTTGTTATTGTTGTTATCTGCATCTTTTGCCACCTTAGAAAAAACTTCCTGGTTAAGTCCAAAAAAACAACAACCAAATGCTGCATTAAAGCCAGGTTGTATCATTTGTATAGTTCCTGTTATAAACGATAATGCGGTCCTGCAAAATAAGTACTTACTGTAAATACTATACAACCACTCTACACTATACTATACAATCTCTAAACACTATACTATACAATCACTCTACACTATACTATACAATCTCTATACACTATACAATATCTATACACTACACTATACGATAGCTATACACTATACTATACAATCACTCTACACTATACAATCTTTATACGCTACACAATATCTATACACTACACTATACGATAGCTATACACTATACTATACAATCACTCTACACTATACTATACAATCTCTATACACTACACAATATCTATACACTACACTATTCGATAGCTATACACTATACTATACAATCACTCTACACTATACTATACAATCTCTATACACTACACTATACGATAGCTATACACTATACTATACAATCACTCTACACTATACTATACAATATCTATACACTACACTATACGATAGCTATACACTATACTATACAATCACTCTACATTATACTATACATTAAACTATACAATCTCTATACACAATACAATATAATTTCTATACACTATACTATACAATCACTCTACACTATACTATACAATCTCTATACACTATACTATATAATCTCTATACACTGTACTGTACAATCTCTATACAATCACTATACACCATACTATACAAACTCCAAACCCTGTACTGTACAAGCTCTATACACTATACTATACAATATCTATACACTATATACAATCTGTACTGTACTATCTCTACACTATACTATACAATCTCTATACTCTAAACTATAAAAATCCTTGTACACTATATACAATCTATATACACTATATTATACAATCACTATACACTATGCAATCACGATACACTATACTATACAATATCTACACACTATACTACACAATCTCTACACACTTTACTACACAATCTCTGTATATCTGGTAGTAAAGTACGGTAATATGTGGTTTGGACATTAACTGATCTGATATTTCTCCGATGTGAACTTTAAAAATAAACCTGTAACACAAAACTTAACTGCCTCATCACTCATTCATCACGACACTGGGCGAAGGCAGGGTCCATCCTGAACAGCTCACCAGACCATCATACCCAACCACTCACACTCATGCACACCTGGGGTCAATACAGAACAGCCAGTCAGCCCAATGTGCATGTCTTTGGACTTTGGGAGGAAATCGGAGTACCAGGAGGAAACCCACACAAGCACGGGGAGAACATGCAAACTCCGCACAGAAACACCTGAGCATGGGACTCGAACCAAAGACCTTCTTGCTGTGAGGCAGACGAGCTAAACACTACACCACAGTGCCACCAGCTTACCTGGTAATAATAATAATAATAATAATAATAATAATAATAATAATAAATAAATAAATAAGCAAACACACACACACACACACACACACACACACACACACATCTAAATAATTAAATTATTCAAAAATGCAAGCACCCAGAGTGTATTCTATGCCTTTATAAGTATTTAAAGTGTATATTAGGTTACTGGCTCATTGCAGTCTAATAAAAAGCCAATTTCTGCCAAATAAAGAAAAAGAAAAAAGCTTTTTTTTTTTTTAATCTTCCAGGCAGTTGTTGAATTGCACGTGCAATGAAAAAAAAGAGGAAACAAAAACGCACCTAGTGGTTCCCAAATAGGAAAACAAAAAAGAAAACATCAAGAACAACAACCCTGATCACTATTCACCCCGACCGTGTGTGTGTGTGTGTGTGTGTGTGTGAACCGTAAACGGTGTTCAGGACAACAGCGGAGTCGAGCATCACACACAGCCTGGCACTGCTACACAATTCAAATCCAACCACACGGAGTCGGACGCACACGCACTGCACTCACCTTCTACAGCCCAGATAGGTGGCATTATCCATAATAAAGCTATAATGCACATCACAGCCATCAGAGGGGCAACCTGAGCACAAAGAGCCGGGCTGTTCATTCAGGATGAATCCGCTGGCCCATCTGTAACAGCGCCGTGATCGCACAGCCAGGCGGATAAAGCACACTGAGAGCCAGAGCCACACACACACACACACACACACACACACACACACACACACACACACACACACACGGCACTACGGCAAGTTCGGGCGAAACCAATCAAATACGGACAAAGGGGAGGAGACAGGGGGAGTGTGGAGGGGGGTGGACGTGGGTACCTCTGTTTAGCACACTAATCATTCGATCTCGAGTATTATTATTATTATTATTATTATTATTATTATTATTATTATTATTATCAATATTATTATTATTATTACTATTATCATCTTCCGCTTGTTCCTGGGTCGGGTCACGGGGGCAGCAGCCTAAGCAGTGAGGTCCAGACTTCCCTCTTCCCAGCCACTTCCTCCAGCTCTTCCGGGGGGACGCCAAGGCGTTCCCAGACCAGCCGAGAGATGTAGTC
>JBCNYH010000003.1:24108156-24123383 GCA_039654325.1 Tandanus tandanus
GACTTGAGAGTTATTCCTCAGCCTATATAAGGCTGGAACTTTCCACCAGAATTTCTAACTGACGAAGCTTTTTGGATCGAAAGCGAAACGTCTTCAAAAACCACAAAAAAGAAGTCCAGTTGCCTTGACTCAAGCTTTTTAGGATTTCAAGAGCAAAGTTTCATGTAAAACCCCTTTACACCCTCCTTACTCGTTGTTGTTGTTGTTTTTTTTTTTTGTGTGTGTTTTTTTACAGCTGGGATCAATGTACACATTGCACAACAAAATATATACACTAAATATAGGGTGTGGTGCCTGACAGTGTCTATACTGTATCTACTGTACATGAAATTCATTTTACTGGATTTAACAAAACAGATTTAAACATAGTGTACAATTTGGTGCCAGACTGCTATATGAGTAGAACTGAGTAGTGGTATTCTATTTTTATTCAGGAAAGAGAATTTTTGTTCTCACTGGAATCAGTGAAAAAGCTCTGGGACATCATAACCCGTGAGGGGGCAGCCAAACAGACCAATCTCCTACGTGTGTTCAGTGCTGTGACAGTGTGTGAAAACCCACTACTGCCCGAGGAATTTCAGCCTCTGTGCCAAAGCAAAAATGCACAAGTTCATTTCTCCAGACTTGGTAAGCAAAGGAGAACAGAACAGAACCGAACAGAACCGAACAGATCAGTATAGATGCAGTTTTCCAGGTAGTACAGGGAAAAATTGAGATACACAAATTAGCTATAAATATATAGGTATATACATTTACCACGAGCCACTTTAATAGGAACACCAGTGTGCCTTGTCATTCATGTATTTATCCTATCAGCCACTCATGTGGGGCAACACTGCACAAATGCACAAACTGGTACTACTCTGGTAGAAACGCACCTCAGAACGCTCACCACATCAAACCTTGAGGCAGATGGGCTTTACGAGCAACAGACCAGGCTCACATTTGCATTTTGCACATATTTCCTTACAGTATATTTCTTCAATTTATATCTATCCTTATTTGCTCAAAATCTTGTATAAGCCTTGAATGTATATAAATGTTTTTCTGTACAGTAAGCGAAGTTAAACTGGAATCAGATTCCTTGTTTGTGTTCACAAACTTGGCCAATAAAGCTGACTCTGATTTTGGTTCTGATTCTGACTGGGCAGGTAAAAATTGGGAGAAGGCAAGACAATGTTTTCCAATTTTCAACTGTCCAGTTTCTGTGTTTTTATTTTCTTCACCATTCTGTACAAATTATATTGTTGTGTGGGAAAATTCCAGGAGCTTATCAATATCTGCAATGCTCAAACTAGCCTATCAACAACCACACCAGGTCAAAGTCAGCCCCCGTGTCTGGTGTGAACTTCAACTGGACTTGACTTGGGCATGATTTTATGCTCTGATAATAAGCAGTGTTAGATGGATAGATGGTTGGGTGAATGGATGGACGGACTAGATCAGGTTATTGAACTGCATGAATGAGCAGTTACAGATACAGGTGTTGCTATTAAATTGGCCAGTGGGTGTATAATACATGTATAATACATCATAGGATGGCGTGGTACTGTGTAATAGTTATGAGGGATATATTGAAAGTCGTTAAAGGTTGATGTGAGGTTTCTACACTGAACCATTTGCCAGTAGTATGTGATTCTCTTTCATATACTCTGAAATTGCAAGTGTGAACTGAGAAGACATTTCTATTTGTGTTACCTGCAGCGCTTCTCTCCAAGAATAGTGATGTATGTGAGATCTGCGCATTTGCTGCTTGCACTGGTTGCTGAACATGACTCAGTATCATACTGATACGTCAAGATCTAAAATCTCTCTCTCTCTCTCTCTCTCTCTCTCTCTCTCTCAATTCAACTTATTTTTAAGTATTTCCCAAATTTAGTATGTAAACCTGTATGTAATCTATTAATTTATTCATATTCTAAGCCGCTTACTCCTAATTAGGGTCGCATGGAGGCTGGTGCCCATCTCAGCCGACTCTGGGCGAGGGCGGGGTGCACCCTGGACAGCTCGCCAGGCCATCGAAGGGCCAACACTCACACAACCATTTACACTCACACTCACACCTTGGGGTGATTTGGAATAGCCAATTAGCCTACTGTGCATGTTTTTGGATTGTGGGAGGAAACCGGAGTACCCGGAGGAAACCCACGCAAGCACAGGGAGAACCCAGGCCTTCTTGCTGTGGGGCGGACGTGCCAACCACTACGCCACAGTGCCACCACGTATGTAAACTATTTTTGTTTCGTTATTTTTATGCACAATCACATATTTAAAAATAAAAAATTCACATCTATTAAAACTCTTTGTGGAAGAATTTATGTATAAGTTGTGCTGTTTTCTTTTCTTTGTGTATTATGATCAGCATTTATTCTGCTTTGATGGCAACAATTATAATTGTATATAAAAGTCCAAACAAAATGTGGAATTAAATATAATAGAAATCTAACCAGTGTTTATGTCAAAGGATTAAAAAAAAATTAGGACTATACATAAGGGTGGAAATTGGCATTGGTGTACAAAGTTATATCCAACACCATGATCACAAAATAAACATTTCGGAATAAGTTGAATATGTGCATGAGCCAAGTACACCCCCCAACCCCCCAAAAAACTTGGTGTCTTTGGGTACTCGCTTCCTCTCACAATCCAGAGACGTGCACGTTAGAATAATTGTCTGTTCCAAGGTGTGAGAGTGTTAATGGGTGTGTGTGTGTGTGTGTGTGTGTGTGTGTGTGTGTGTGTGTGTTGGCCCTGCGATGGCCTTGCGAGGAGTCCAGGGTTTACCCCGCCTTCGTCCGGTGTCTTCTGAGATTGGCTCACGACCCTCATAAGAGCACACGAGTGAACCACTTATTATTTAGAAACATGAGCTGCACCACTGAATAAATGACGCCAGGTGGCGCTTCAACATCAAGAAACAATTCAGAGACGGAAACTACATCGGAAACAGTAAAATATTTAACTTAAGATGGTGTTTAAAACCATTAAAAACACTCAAAATATCTACATTACAACACCGTGTAATATTCTGAAGTGTTAAGTAGGACAGGGTCCGGTTTGGAGTGTATTCTGTACCTACAGTTTCGTTCCATCGTCCGAAGGTTGCCGGAAATCCCCGACGGAAGCCGAAAACGTCAGTCCTGTAGGACTGCTGGAGGCGGCCACATCGCCATGTTGAACCAAGTCATCCTACTCCGTAGAGAGCCACTCGTGGAACAGCAGTTCTGAAGCTCGGGCACTATTAATTTAGGAAAGGGCACGTCGTCGAGATCGCCCTGGCAAGCAGAGACGAACTGGATCCTTGGACACCCCGAGCGGGGAGGGGGAACAACCCCCCTACCTTCAGCAATGAAGACAAACCCCAATAAGCGCTAGCTAGCTAACGTTAGCTTGCTGCTGTATCAATAAGCTAGCTAGCTAACGCTTTCTGTTTGAGTTAGCTTTTCCGCCGCCGGCAACTCGCTCGTTTAAGGGCCTGCTGCTGCTGGCTAGCTACATTTTTATACGCGTGATTTTTTTTTTAAGCTACCGGTCTACATAGCCAGCCATTTCTGTAAATAGTCGCCTTCAAGTTTCTTTTTTGCAATGAGTTTGCCGCAGAAAGGGGTGCCGAAGTCAGTCACTCCCGCCGTCGCCGGACCCGGGCCGGCTAACTCCTCTCAGCTGCGGACTCCGCTCGCCACAGTGACGCTGCCGGGGCCGCCGCTCGCTCAGCAGCCTACTCCGGTACCACCGACGCAGTATCCTTTACTGAAAACATGTCTCTGCAACTTGGCTAAATCTTCATCTTAACTAACTAAACAGTTCTCGTGTGTGTGTGTGTGTGTGTGTTGGGGCTTTGTTGGTCTATTTGTTTGTGTTGGTGCCGGGTGTACGGCTAACATGAACTGTGGTTGTTGTCAGTGTGACCGCAGCGAGTATTTAGATCTGTCGCCTGCTTTTCTGATGTAATAACAAAACAATTATTTAGCAACTATTTAATTTAGTGAGTCAGTGTGTCTGTTGTCCCAGTACAAAGCTTGTCAAAGGAGGGCTAGCAACTAACGTAGCTATCGTTTATGCTAGGTGCTATGCTAGCTGATGATGCTCCGAAGCTGTATGTTGTGTTTTTAGCATTTGCTGGGACCTTGTGATGGCTTGTTTGCGTGGCCTGTCGTTGAAATAGTCATTTTAAAAACCCCAAAACAGTTTAAAGTCATTGTTTAATAGTTTGTGTAGACACATTTCTAAGTTATACCCAAGTAGTAAGAAGTCGGCGGTGGATACCGGCTCTTGTTATGGTTTAGCTAAGCTAGCTGTGCTAGGCGGCTCTGCTGGATGTAGCCGATAGTCTGAGGGCCCTTTTTGATTTGACATCTCTCAGTTGACTCTAATTAACTCGTCCACACCTGTTCAACTTTTTCCATAAAACAGTTAATGTCAGCGAGGGTCCTGGACTAGATGTGTTTCAGTTGTTTCGTGGGGTTTCCAGCCTGCTGTACCGCAGTGCGTATGAGAGCGGAGGTAGAATTAAAGGATATTCGTGTGTGTGGCCTGGGAAGATCCTTAACATCTGGACATTGACTTCTGTTTGCCTGAAATAGAACAGACTTCTGTGTAATGCTATCTTGTTGTGTTTATCTCAGCCAGATGTTAAGTTGTAACGTTTTAAATTGGTCACCTGCAGAACACAGAAGTCAAAATGGAACCCATTTCATTTTAAGATTTTACTTCAGTTTTGAGGGGCAGTGGTGGCCCAGTGGAAGGGCACTGGATTGCTGAACCCACGGTCGAGGGTTGAAGCCCTACTATCACCGAATTGTCACTGCTGTTCCCCCAGTGCAGCTAACTGGGTTATCAAATGCCGGCCATGTCTCTCACTGTCTGTGGTGAGAGGGATGTAAAAGAACCATTGCTGATTTTCGTTAAGAGTAGGCTGCATAGCCGTCAGCGTGTTTCTGCCCTGCGATGGCGAGGGCAGGGTGTACTCTGCCCTCGCTCAGAGTCGGCTGAGATGGGAACCAGCCTGACCCTAACTAGGATTAAGCGGTTCAGAAAATGATGATACAATTTTTACTAAAAGACACCAAATCTAAATAAAACACCCTAGGATTTACTGTTTACTGGAAAATATAGCTACCTTGGTGGTGTAATGCAAAGCAGAGGGTTGTTACCATCATAAAGGTGGGCAGTTGTGGCTCAGCGTTTAAGGCTTTGGGTTACTGATCTGAAAGTTGGTGGTTCAAGCTCCAGTATCACTGTATCTGTTGGGCCCTTGAGCACGGGCCTCAGTTGCTCACTTGTATAAAAATGTTGAATGGAAGTCACTGGATGTGGGTGTCTGCCAGATACCGTAAATGTAATGATGATTATATTTTCAAACGTCCGCAAGTCCTGAATTGTATATCCCTCATGTACAACGGGATTTTCCCAACAGTTTCCATGTTCTGTCTCTAAAGAACATGTCATAGTTTTTCAGGAATTGTACTTACTTTTAATCTTCTGAAAAGTCTGGTAAGCAAGTCGTCGCAGCTTTAAAAATTCATTCTTTCTTTCTCCAGCCTCTCTTTTTACCTTTTGTATTTAAGTTTATAAGACAAAAATTGTCTAAAAAGTTTGTTGTTTTACAAAAATAAAAAAACAGAAAAAGGTAAACACCTCTCTGTTCTGAAGCTTTCGCCATAATGGAAAACAACGCACTTGACACCCAAGATTACTTCAATCAATGTTTAATAAACATCTGTTTACAGAAAGCTTCACTATATCACCAGTAATACATTTATCTTTGTTAAATATCAATACACTGAATAATAGGTTATTATTCCTTTGATTATGTGGAACGTCTCCCATACGAGTTGCTCATTAACAAAAAAGTTATCTGATTTGCAGCTGAGCGTATAGACTGAGGTTGAAATGGGAAATGAGTTATCAGTTTAATTATCAGTCTAACCATCAGTCTCTGGGTTGTACCTGTTACTCGTTGTAAAAGAACTTGCGGTATTTAAACACGTCGCCTCTTTCCTCGTCCGGTTTGTTATTCTCGTTAGCGTCTCTGTGAAAACAATCGCTAGTGAATGTAGTCAGTTCTGTTTGATTCCAAACAGTGTTCATTAGGCCTCTATTGCTTTTTGCTCTGGCTTTCACATCGCTATTAAAGAACAATTGAAATCTAACATCCGTCATGTCAGCAAGTGCTTGTAAACTTGTTAAACTAGATCTTTATCTTTTAATGATCTTTGCAGGCAGTTAGCCAAGGCAAAAATTTTAGAGAATAGATAAAATGTAAACCCTTCTCCGCTTCTATTTAGTCATGTTTTTAGGAAATTAGCCACAGAGGCATCTGACATTTGTCGTCAGTGTCTCGTCACTGAGATTTACTGGTAAAAAAATTTTTTCTTGATACTCTATTGTTATGTTTCAGTAGTTCAACTAATACATTGTTTATCATTTATGCTGTGAGAACTGAGCCACATCCATCGACCCTTGGTAGGTTTTGTTTGGTAGCTTGGACTTTGTTCGCTAGTGGCTCTGATAGTGATTTTAAGGGGGCCTTTCAGTTTCTGTTTAGATATCATCCGGTCTGGCTCACCTTTAGTTCATCTTCATGATGTAAATGCCATGCACTTGTAAATGAATGATGTCATATTGAGGAAATGTGAAGTCTCATGAAGGAAGCATTGGCCTATTTTCACAAGTAGTACAGTGACATGTTTCTTTAATTTTCCCTGAGCTTCAGGGCTGGGTATTACTCCGAAGTTAGCTGGTTGAAATGTGATAACCTGTCATATAGGGTCACAGTGTAATGTGAGAGTGTAGATCCTGTTTCTTTTAAAGGAGCCACTTCGTATCGATTGATAACTATACTGTACTTATGCTGTCGGTGAGTCCCTCAGGGTTAAGTTCTTGGTCCCTTTCTCTTTATGGTATGTAGTTAATCCCTTGACTAGTGACTGCATTAGGACAGTCATTTTAACTGTTATTTAGTTGACTTGAAGTTTGCATTACCTTCATGTATACCTGATTTAAACTCCACCTTCTGTTTTTGAAGTAAATCCTATTGAAATCTTGCCCTCATCCAGCATCAATCCCTGCCTTTCAAATGCTCTCTTTTAGAACCCATCCATTCATGGTCCCGCCTGTCTGTCGGAGTCGTATAGGAGCTGGAACCAGTCCCAGTTGATTTTGGGCTGGGTACACCTTGGAAGGGGTCTGGAATCTAGCGCAGGGCTAAAATAGAGTGGAATAACAATATTCACACCCATGGGCAATTTAGAGCAGCCAGTTAACCTAACCCACAGGTCTTTGGATTGTGGGAGGAAACTGGAGTACCTGGAGGAAACCCAAGGTCCTAAAACTTTCTTCCTGTGATGCCTTTACTTTATTAAGGTCCTTATTAACACTATTGCAGCTTTATCCTTGCAACCTAATCTCCTCCAGGCCGGATCTGATGCTAGAGCCTAAGGCCAGACTAGCCACCGACAAAGCACTGGTTTGTGCTACGTTCACAGAGGTGTTTTTTTTAATGCACAGCATAAATATAATAAGCTTTAATAATTGTTGCACTTGTAGGGTTGAACACGTTTTGTAACTTTTAGCTCTGATTTCTGATTAGAGGAAGAGTAGTCCCAGCTTTACAAGTGAAATCTTTTCTCAGTTCCGATAAATAGTGTTATCAGAGGAAAATATTGCTCACTTGACCAAGTACAGAATTCAATTCTCTCCACTGTAATAAAAATAGTAGCTTTTACCTGATAAAATTCTGAATTGCACTCCTAATTACTAACTTTTACTTTTGGAGGGGTATTTTCATACAATCTAGAAAGCTGTTCTGCTGCTTTTACGCTCTTTATAATCTAAGTGGCTTTGTCGGGATCCTTTGTCCGTCAAAAATGTCTTCTCCGGAAAGAAGACATTACATGTGGAGGGCAGAAGTGCTTTTTTCAGATATTTATTGCTTTTTCTGAAGCAGCATAGTACTATATAGCTTGCTGAAGAATATAATTGGGATTAGATGTGAAATACTTTCTGTACAGAGTTCCACATCAGCTTGATAAACATGTCCGTCAAAAATGTCTTCTCCGGAAAACCACAATGATTGTCACTGATGCTGTTGTTGCTGCAGTTAATTATATATACAGCTAATGCTGCATGAAACCTGCTCAGATAATGTGTTTAGTGAGCTTTTATTCTTAATGCTGTGAACCCTTTACAATTCTGATACACTACAAGCAGATGTACTTATTCTAGAGACCTTTTGTACCTGTTATACTTTCACTCAGTGTAATTAAGACACCATTAGACCTGTAGCTCTGATACTTCACACAAAATATTCGAGTCTCATAAGGTGTTGACTGGTAACAAGAAACCACAAAAACTAAGAGTTTTATTTTTAGCTACTGTGAACCTAAAAGTATACCCTGATTGTGAAACAGCCCATAACATCAGTGGACATTAGTTGTAAGTAGTTTAGTTGTTGGTTTCATGCTAGTGATGACGTAACATGTTTTTCTCATGGTGGTGGGGTATAATGGTATTAATAGGAAGCTGACATGACCACTTCTTAATTACAGAGAAGTGAATGGGACTGCCATGTGTGACTGTCAGAATTTTAGGCACCCGCACCTTGCCAGTGGAACATGGTTATGTGGACTTTGGTTTCTCAGACTTTGGAATTTGTCCACCCCTCTTGAACGATATTTTCTACGTGTGAGGTGAGGACAGAGCATTTCACCTCATAGTTAATGACTTGTACAAAAGCAATGTCCTGCAGTAGAAACTTGGAGCAATTTATCATGTCCTCTCCTGCTGTTGCAAGTCTTGATTGAATACTTGCGTATTCTTTCCCAATATTTTCTTTCTTTTTTCTATATGAACCTTAAGTGTGAGAATTGTTTTAATGGCTCTGAGTAATGCAAAAAGGTGTGGCGACCCATATCCATCAGGGTGACTAAAAAATCACCTCGCATTTCAAAACTAAATGAAAAAGAATAGGTTAAAGATAATCAAGTTATTATTTGCACTCATGAAATTTCATTCAATTCCATTTTTATTCATCATCATCTGCACACATCATAGAACCACTTAGCGAGGCAGGAGAGGCGGTAGTAAGGTTTGCTGGTAGCCCAACCCCAACTGTCCTCAGTCGCCAACACGGCGAGGTCGGGAGCACACCGTGCATTTGTTGTTAAAGCAGCCTTCACAAACAACCGCTCCATTTAGAGGGCCTCTTTCGAAGACGTTTCAGTATTCCACGGAGCCAAAACATTCCAGATCGGAAAACCATCTTGGAGTGGGTTGACAATTTCAGAGCGACAGGCTCAGCTTTGAAAAGAAAATCACCTGAGAATATTGAAGGGTTGAGGCGATCTGCTGTGCAGTCTCCGAGACGTTGTGCATGCTTTAGTTCTAGGGATATTCCACAAGATTGTCTTTAAGGATTTTTTCCTCCTCCATTTACCTTTGAATTGTGGGAGGTTTTATCAGGTCACTCTGTATAAGTTACACTGTTCCATGTTGACTTTAGCATCTGGAGTTTGTTCATTAGCTTCCTTGGGAACACTGCTGACTGATAGCCTTCATGACCGTAGTCCTGTATGTTTCCAGCAGAAAGGCAGAGGATTCCCCAAATAATTCTCTTCTCTTGTTTCCAGGGACTTATGAATATGTTCTCACTTTCTGATGGCATCATGTAATGATGTACGTCATCAGGCAAGTAACCGGCGTGCGTTGAGGGATTCAGTTGGTGTACTGAGTTGACGGCGCTGTGTGTTCAGCCTCCACTTGTTCTACTGACAAAGGCATTGCTGTTTAACATGCTGGCCTGAGATTCAGTGGAGAACGTTCAATCATAATCCAGTCTACTCCTTCAACCCATTCATCTGTAGTTGTTTAAAAATAAAAAAATAGTCAATTGTTTTCTTTTTATTTTTGAATTTTTTAAATCATTCTTAGAGTACATTTAGTGTGTTGAGAGGTATGTAATCCTTATATACTGTACAGTGTCAGAAGAGAGTTCGGTTGAGTTATTTATCGGACTATAGCACTACTTACCCTTTAACCTAGACTTTTATCATTAACGTTTTCATGGCACTGCGCCAAAAGGAAGTTGAGCCCAGTGTCCATGAGCTGTGCAATGAATCCAGTTACTGTAAATCCTTTATGTTTTGCGAATCTGATTGAAGTGCAGCAGGGGAGGAAAGATTCCTCCGCCCTTTTAACAATAGCCTTGTTTGTACTGTGCCCAGGCTTTCCTGCACAGCTGCTGACGTGGAGACGGGAGAGGCATCTCCATGTGTAGGAACTCCGATGCTTTAAGAGCCACATATTCACTCACTGGTGCTTCGTTAGACAAGATCCACCATTCAGGACCTGCCAACTTTGACACATTTGGTGTAGGCGCTCGTTCAGTGTATATTTCTAGGTGTTTCCGCTCAAAACTAATCTAAAAGAGCGATCTTGTTCTTTCACCAACAAATACATAACATCAGATGAACCCATTGACCTATGAGTGTGAACTGTGCAAGAGTTTTGAACTCTCCCATATTAACTGACCCCCCTGGAAGTCATGCACCCTTCCCTTATTTTGCATTAATGTTTGATCGCTGCTGTCATTTTTACACCATTGTCCTATTTGATTTGGGCAGTTCATTTGCTTTTAAGGTGAATAGAGAATGTATTGAGTTCAGTATCGCGGAATAAAATGCATCAGTATGGAGGTAATACGGGTTGATGCACTTTAGCTTGTTATCTGAACCCGTTACTGGTCCTGACGTTGACAGGCGATTGTTCAGAAAGGAATTTTTAAAAACTTTAAGCTTAGCATGATTACATGGCATTTCTTGTCTACTGCACCTCAAAGAGCAGAGGTGAGAGTCTCTTAGTACGTTGTCAAGACATGCCTGTTCCTATTAGTATATAAACTGTCTGTGCCCAACCACAGAGTGAGAATGGAAAGTAGTACAAAGATTCCCTTTTTTTTTTTTCCTTCCCTCAAATAAGAGCTGATGACTTTTTTTCCGTTTCTCTATAAACGAGTTCCGTTTTCTAGTAATGGAAAAACACTGAGCCAGATTTTATTCAAAAGTTGTGATCTTTATAATGTTTTCTGTGCATTTCTTCTGCTTTATCTGTTGTCTACATGTGTGCTGTTTGTCCTTCCACCTTGGTGATGTGTTTAGCCTTAAATGATTACTTCTCCAGAGTTTTCCTTAATGCGTTGCACCACAGGATCCCCAGAGTGCAGCCGCCGCTGGACGAGCGAGTCTTCACACAACCTGGCGTTTCTGCCGTCTACAGTGTGAGTGACACGCTTCTGTTATTCTCATTCTTATATAAAGCACGCATCATCACATGGTTTCAGAAAGAAAAGACCTGTTAACAGTAGTGGAGTTTAAGCTCTTTCAAGGCTGCTCGTTAAAGAAGAGCAAAGAAAACAGCACAACTTTTATTCTAATTTGGCTCTGATGTGAGTAAGAGCCCAAAGTGTACATAAGTGTGTGGGTGTCTCCAAAGTTAACTTGATTTTCTGCTGAATGAAGACACATTTCTGAACATAAGCACAGTACCACTTAAAGGAAATAGCTCTTATGGCGTCCACATTGACAATATTTTTAATTAATTAAATGAGTCCTTTACCATATATGGAAGACCGCCTGTCCTCGGTGGGGTGGGTGGGAGGGAGGTGTTTCACGGGGCAACCTGCGCATGCAGTGCAGGATTTCTGCGGAACCCATGGAAGTCCATGTAGGTACATTATTCTGGTAAGCGAGTGCTGCGGTTGAATATGGCGTGGTTTGATGTGTTCAGCACTTGGGCAAGGTTAAGGGGACCGATTTGATTTAGTGGTGAAGCGTGTGGTCTGAAAGTAATACAGAAAACAAATAGAACACAAAGGCATGCAAGCAGCATACAGGTTTGCAACCTGAGAGAAGAACCACCTCTTTAATGTTTAATGCTGATGTTGGAAGAGAAAGACAAGGAAGAACACCTTCTTTAAGTTGTTTCCCCACCCCACCCCCCAAATTTCATATTTCTGATACTACTGCATGGTTTATTCCTGCATATTTAGTTTTACACATGCGCAGCCCCCGCCGACACAGTCTGAGTGCAGCGCAGACTGTAGACAAGTTTGTGTCCCAGTGCAGAGTTTCGTCAACTGAAGTATACTTGGTACCCTAAAGCTCATGGTTAGGGAAAGGTTGAGAATAGAATTGGTGAGAATTCTAATCCGAGAGTCAAGTGAAGAAAGCCTTAGGAGGAATTTAACTGCCCAGTCAAATAAGAGGACGGACGGGCTGTATCCTGAGATCTGATATATAAAAGCATGTTTTATTGGTGTCCAGTTAAATAAAACGGCAGCACTTTGACGGGCTTTTGGAGTGTATTGTTAATTTATTAAAGATACACAACCAATATCCCATTTATATAAGTATTTAGATTCTATATGAGACATGCAGTTGAGCTCTGCTACACCGTATTTCCATCAGTGGCTCTTCAGATGCTTCTGATTTGAGTTCGTCTGTGCTGAATTGAATTCAGGGAATTGATATAATTAGGGAAAGGCACACATTGAATCAGTGTGTCTTGGATACGTTTGATTACATATCTTGTGTTGTGTAAACTCTAATGTGCCCTTGACAAAGACATAACCAGGAATTGCATCATCAGTGCAGAACATGGTGGTTGTTTTGGCGAGAATCACTCGAAACAAGAGCATTGATGTACACGGTTGGCGCGCAAGTGAGGATAATTCTTTATTCGAACAGTCTGTTTATCTACACTAATTAGCCAGAAGATTAAAAGCAGTACGATCACGTGATACGTGAAGTGTATAACATTTGATTTATTATTATTATTATTCATTCAAAATATTTTCTTGTTTCTGATTGGTGGAAAGACACCAGCGATTTATTCATCACTGACATCAGATAAGTTAAGTGATTATTGTATGATTGGTCAATGTTCCTCCTCATAGATATTTTGTAATATTTTTTTTTTATATTTTGCATTTAGCCTTTATAGGGGAAAAAATACACCTTTACCATCAAGTATTTTAATTCCATATTTTCGTGGAATTTGTCTAGAATGAATGGGAAGCATTGGCAGGGAGTAGCTTGTAGCACTTCCGTCTGACACACACCGCCTGCGATGTGCTTTTGAAAATATTTTGAATGAATAATACACCAATTATAGAATTTAGTTTTTGTGTAATAAAACCCTTTCAGTGGTAATAATACTTCACATCAGAGAATTCGCCTCATTCAATAACTGCTTATTATCTCATTACAGCGGCACCTGCTATGGAGTGGGGTGTATTAGGCAGGAAGTCAGTCCTCGAAGTTGATGTGTTGGAAGCAGGAAAAAAGAGAAAGCATGCGGCAGGTCTTGTGAGGTGTTCCATGTATGCAGTTGTAAATACCTTCCAAAGGTGGTCCAAGAAAGGAAAACCAGTGAACTGGCAAGAGTGTCATGGGTGCCCATTGCTCACCGATGCACGTTGGGATTGGAGGCTGGTACGTCTGGCACAAACAGCTGAAGCTGTTAGTGCTGGTTATGATAGAAACGTGTCAGAACACTGAGGAAAGCTGATCGGTGCATATAGTTTTTGAAACGCTTGTTTTCTTAGCTAGCTCATGCTAAACAAATCTGGCACCTTTTCACATGTGTGGTTAACATGCGTCTGTGGATGGATTCATGGATTCAAGTCGGGTCAAATCTGTCCCTAATATGCATTGTGATTTGTCCTCGGAGGTGGTCAGTGCCGCATTCCATCACATTCTTTTTGTAGGGTTACATTATTGTGGCTCGGTCACACTGAGTGTCCGCCTACTCCACCGACACCCCGATATATAAGTGGAAGTACATAGTCATACCTGCCTTCTCCCAATCTTGGCTGAGATAGGCACCAGCCTCCCCATGACATTAGTAGGATTATGTGGTTCAGCAAATGAATGAGTGAGTAATCGATTTATTTATTAATAAGTAATGTATAATATTTCTCATTCGCTGATGTTCTTTTCCTCTGCTGCACATTTCCATGTGATACTAAAAGGTATGTAAGGTGCATTGCTGTCTCTCACCAGTGGGAAAACAATGCACTTAAAAATGGAAGTGATGTACGTGTTGATTTCATATAGAGCAGGGAAGGTTCTTTGATGTGTATGGGAGCGAAGGCTAGTACGCCTGGTCTGATCCCACAAACGGACACAAACTGCTGTAGCTGTTAGAGATAGAAAGGTGAAAGAACACACAGTTCCTTGTGGCTTGCTGGGTACGGTGCTGCCTGATCGGCGTATAGCATGGTTTGATGGATAAACGTTAAATACAAGCCAAATGATGAACTACTTTCTCCCTGAAGTGACTCTTGATGCTTGTCACTTTTTCACATAATATTTGTGTAATTTTTACGTTGTTCAATTTTCAAGGTACAGAATAAAATGTTGGTGTTGAAAACAGAAATGTGTGATAAACCTGCATAACACCATAGTCTTATGAAATTGTTGTTTAATGGAACATTGCACATTGAGCATCTCCCTTGGCACCATGTGCATTCACACACTTCTGGAGATCTGCTATTTTAAGCTTAGCAGTGCAATTTTGAATCATCCATTCTTGCTCTAAAATGTTTGTTTAGGAAATGACTTGCCTCCCAAGGTTCAACTGGCCAGAACTATGTGATTTAAACACCTGATTTCAAAACATAGTAACTGGGCTGTTTCACAATCAGGGTATACTTTTTGGGTTCACAGTAGCTCAAATTTAAAACTCCTAGTTTTTGTGGTTTCTTGTTACCAGTCAACACCTTATGAGACTCGAATATTTTGTGTGAAGTATCAGAGCTACAGGTCTAATGGTGTCTAAATTACACTGGGTGAAAGTATAACAGGTACAGAGGGTCTCTAGAATAAGTACGTCTGCTCAGAATTGTAAAGAATTCACAGCATTAAGAATAAAAGCTCACCAAACACATTACCTGAGCAGGTTCATGCAGCATTAGTTGTATATATTATTAACTGCAGTAACAACAGCATCAGTAACAATCATTGTGGTTTTCCGGAGAAGACGTTTTTGACGGACATGTTTAAGCTGATGTGGAACTCTGTACAGAAAGTATTTCACATCCAATCCCTGTTATATTTTTCAGCAAGCTATACAGTACTATGCTGCTTTAGTAAAAGCAATTAATATCTGAAAAAAGCACTTCTGCCCTCCACATGTAATGTCTACTTTCCGGAGAAGACATTTTTGAC
>JBCNYH010000003.1:24128223-24139189 GCA_039654325.1 Tandanus tandanus
AGCTACTGTTTTTATTACAGTGGAGAGAATTGAATTCTGTACTTGGTCAAAATTTGAGCAATATTTTCCTCTGATAAACAATAAACAAGAGACAGTCATAAAGTATGCAAGTGCCTATTTAAAGGGGTCCCTTGTATAATTTTAAAAAGACAACCCTGACCATTAAACAGCTGAACTGAGGACTTGTTTGAAATATTTTCTTATTTATTTAATTTCTTTTAAAAGGGGGAAACCGTAGCCTAATGGGTAAAGAAGGGGGTTTGGGACTTAAAGGTTGCTGGTTCGATTCCCAAACCAGCAGGAAAAATGTGTGGTGGCAGGGAAGTGAGCTGCACCTTTCCTTCCTTCCCCTTCATGGCTGAACTGCCCTTGAGCAAGGTACCTAACCCCCAACTACTCTCTGGGCATCCCAATGAGTGGCACTGCTTCGAGTGTGTGTGTGGACACTGTTTACGTGTGTAAGCTCACATTTGATGAGTTAAATGCAGGGCCAAAGTTTAATACAGTGTGTATATATATAATTATTACAAAAAATAGTAATTAAAAAAGTTTTGTATTGAGGGGAAAAAAGTGCACAAAAAATGTTTTTCTCATTTCAAATGATTTTTTGCCAAAGACTCATTTTGTTAGGTAGTGCAGTAGTACAATAATTTTACAGGGTTGACAAAGTTACAATTTCGCTATTCTGACAGCTCTGGATGTGAGCATAGTGTCAATATATAAAATTAATTTAGGGGACAGGAATTCTAACCAGGTGGCACAGTGATTAGCACGTCCGCCTCACAGCTAGAAGGTCCTGGGTTCGAGTCCCGTGCTCAGGTACTTTTGTGTGAGTTTGCATGTTCTTCCCGTGCTTGCGTGGGACATTAGGCTAATTGGCTGTTCCAAATTACCCCTAGGTGTGAATGTGAGTGTGGTTGAAAGTGTTGGCCCTGCGATGGTCTGGCGAGCTGTCCAGGGTGTATCCCACCCCTTGCCTGGCTTTGGTGCTGGCTGAAATGTTGGCGACCATAGTACAATTAAGTGGTTCGTCAAAAGAGTAAAATCTAACCAACCCCTTTTCAAATAGAACACATGACCAATACTCCTCTGCTTCTCTGAAATTAAATTTAGTCAAGTCCTTCTGTAAGTTTGATACATAAAGCTTTACCGATTTTTCCCAGCCCTGCGAGTAGTTTGGAGAATTCTTCCCACTCATTCAGAAAGATTAAGTCAGTATAGCTCATTTATCACATCACGCTGCTCATGTGAATGAGATTTGGCTTAAGTGGACCTAAAAATAGCAATTGTTTATTGAAATATTGAGGTAGTTGAGCAACAGAGAACCCACAGACCTGTTGCTTATGAGTGTGAGTAGGTTGTCGGCGCTCCCACCAGATTCCACCATCAATTCATTCAAATGTCTTGATGCGTAAATTACAGTGGAGGTGGGCGGGCTGTTCAGATGCATCAGATTTCAAGAGCAACCTTTCTGATCTACTCCGGCTTATCTGAAGTGCACCGTCAATACTCTGAAGGTGTTGAAAGCCTGTTTGGATGGAAGTGTGCTCTTAAGGAGTGTATATTCATTACACCAGGCATGGCTGCATCATCTCTGTGGATGTTCTGGCATGGTTTAATAGATATAAGGGTCAGATATTTGAACTACAGGTCAGATTAATATAAACATGCATTAGTTCTGTGTGTGTGAGCACACAAACTTTGTTCATTCAGCAAGATTTTTGCATGCTGTGACCATGAAAGAACTTTCATAAGGATTTTATTTCGAGCCAGCGTGGGCTCTGTTGCAGTAGTACTACAGCTCGCCCATTCACCGTCTCACTACTGTGACTCATTCTGGTGACGACTGACCAGTGATGAGTAAAGAGCTGCACATGTGCTCAATCCTCCTGTTTTTGTTGGGAAATGGAATTACATTAATGACTTGATGACTGTCGGTCCTGGACAACTACTTCTCAAACAGGTCCATTATGTCCCAGCATTCCTTGAGTTAAACACGCTGTCCATGAGAGCGACTTCCCAGCTGCTTCTGAAGTGCCTTTACAGCCGTTCCTTGAAAAGGCTTCGAAGAGACTGTTCAGAAGGAAGCCTGAACCAGTCCTTGCATTTTTTTTTGTTTGTTTTTTACTATGCTTTCACATTTTAAATATAGTATCTTTCAGTAAATGTTGCAGAGGAGAAATGAACAGGTGATAGAGTAGAGGGCAGGGTGCTGAGGATTGGACAGTGGGAGACCATGAGAGTGTCTCGTGGCTGAAGAACAGCTAAGAGAAGAAGTTCGGTATCATCTGGATACTGACGGGAAGGACAGACTGGATGCTTTTGTGCTGATTTGGACTTTAAATAGTACTGGTATTGGTAATCCTTACAGCACACAGTACATTGCATTGCACTTAATTAGTGTATAATGTAACATGTTTAAGTGATGCAGAGCTTATTTTAACATAAATGACCACAAAAGCACTATACGTGGCAATTTTATCCTGTGAATTACTAGCGGGGGCTGGTCCAATGTGGAACAACCGTTTTTTTCCCCGGAAGTGATGTGAACTCGTGGGGTCGGGTTGTCCAGCGCAAGTAAACAAGCAGCGAGTGACATTTTAGGTGATAAAACTCCCTTCATACTAACAGCTCTTACCTTTTATGAGTTCCTTTTGGTGAGGTGCTGCCTCCGTCTGTTGTCATCCTTTAACTTTTTATGAAGGAATTCAGTAGCTTGGGCTTTGTGCCAAGTTGTTCTGCCTGGAGGTCACGCCGATTGCAGGTCGGGTTGAAGTGGTCTTTGCAGGCTACTGAACTGCGTCCAAAAGGAAACGTTTTCCGAGTACGGCCTGTGCCGATGTTATGTTATATTTTTCGTGATTTCCGCGCTTGTTGTTTGTGCAGCCGTATGCTTTGCACTCCGCTATTGTCCTGGAGACACAGCTCGGCACTGTCCAATAATGTGTTATCTTAGACTGGTGTCTGCTGCACGCAGCCCAGCCAGTGGGACAAAGCAGCGAATTTGAGTCATTACCAGGGCTTGAACAGTCAACGAAGAAGGAAGCATGTCGCTGTGCATACCTAGTAGTACTTGACAAGAAGCAAGGACTGATGTTGCCTGACGGAACCGTTGATGTCATACGTGATCGTTTTAAAGAGCTAGTAATACAAATTCACCACAGGTACCCTTTAAAGTTGTATCGGAGTCCTGTCTCTGGCCTTGTGTTGCTCCAAATTATTTCTGATTAAGCTGTTCAAAATGGTGTTTGCTCCATACTTGGTAAATAAAGTTACTGTTGAGTAAAAGGCCAAAAGATAATCCATCCAGGAGTTTGCAATGTAATGTTTGCATCCATTCACACCAATACAACCAAATCTCATTCTGTATAACAATTCTGCAAAACAATTCCAATTCTGCATAACCTTGCGTGGGTGATGTTTTAACCAGTCATCCCTTCTTGCCTGCAAATTTGGCCAATTATTGTATAGTACTGCAAGTTTAACCAGCAGATCCTCACCTAACTGTTGTCATGTCATCATGCATCACCTCCCTGTTTATGCTGTGGAAGAATGCGGACATATTTTGATGCACATTTTTGTAATTTTTCAAATAATCCTGCAAATGCATTGCAATAAACTTCTAAAAGTATCCCAACAGTCATCACAGTTTTTTTTAATCTAACCCCTAAAAGCCTGTGCAATCCTAGAGGAACAGAATAAAAGGTTTTCAAATGCTGCATGCAGGTTAGCAACCAGGCTGAATGACCTACTTCATTTTTAAGTCCAGCTATTTGTGTTGGTTCAGTCCAATTTAGGTTGAGCACAACATTTTAAATGTACACACAACTGTGGGTCAGTAGGTAAAAATAGTGAGTGTCCGTTGAGGATTTGATTGGTTATACACCATGTTTTAGGTGTTTGTGGGGCAGCATCTTCCAGGGCAGCCAAGTTAATCTCATTGTCAGTTTCACTGGTGCCTCTCCAGGTCCAGCTTCATGATGCAGAACCTTGGATCTAGGGCCATGGTGCAGGTACCCTTTTAGCACAATGTGCCATGATGGGCCAAGTCCTAAAAATAATTCACAATAAGCTTAATTTGAGGCTCAGGCAACGTGTACTTCAGTTTAAGGATTTGGCCTGGACCATGATGTTTGGATGGGATTATGGATGCAGTGAAACACAAGGGCTGTAGGATTTTTATGGTAGTGTCTCGATACAATGCGTTTTTGATACAGCAGTGTTTCTGTACACAACCCATTCTCTACCCCTTAATGTTGTAGTTTACTAGGAAGCTGAAATGTTCCCATACAACAGACCTTTAAGATTTTTGGCAATGTTTTTGTTTGTTAAAAGGCTCCTGCTTGTTGCTGAACATAGGATCTAGTGTGTAATTTTAGTATGATGGGATATTCACTCATGGAACAGTGAATTTATTCAATTCTACATCACTGTAGCAGATTTTAGTTTCTGTTTCATAATGAATGTGAGTGGTTGCTTGTCTGCATTTTTAATTCATACTCTTGAGCAAAATTAGCATTGAATTAGGATAAAACTTGAATCATGTTAAGGTGCAGTTAAATTAAAAACAGCAATATTACCATCTAATTAAATTTTTTTTATGCAAGTCATAATCCTCTTGTGGGTCATTACAAATAAAAATATTGTTTTCTGAAGCTTGTATTGGGATACGTCTTGCTTCATGTATTGTTTCATGCCTATCTATAACCGGTGAATGACCCCAAGATCACTTAACTAATAATAGGTCCGGTTTTCCTGTGGTTTAGTTTTTTTTTCCCTCTTCATGATGGTGGCTTACGTTGTTTTCATACATGGGAACAGACAGTGCACAGGATGTTGTGGTGCGACTGTGTGATAAAATTCTTACCTTTTTTCTAAATTGATGTTTTTCCCTTTGGTTTGTTTCAGTTGCAGAGACCCTCTGGCTCTCCCTACACAGCTCATGAAATCAGCAAGGGACACCCGAACCTTGCAGCCACGCCGCCGGGCCACGCCTCCTCGCCCGGCCTTTCTCAGGTATCAGTTTCCACAGTATCCACTGCGCATCTGTATGGCCACCCCAAAGCCTGGGAGGCAGGAGGAGGGGTGAGTGCACCCATGCAACTGTGTGTGTGTGTGTGTGTGTGTGTGTGTGTCTGTCTGTCTGTCTGTCTGTCTGTCTGCACCACTTATAAAGTGTGCTGTGTACAAATGATGTTTTGCTGCCATAAACCTGTCACTGCTTGCTGCATTAAAAGTCAAGTGTTGGAATAAAACAAACAAGCTGCCGAAATTTCCATCGCGCATGCTCAGATGCTCCCGGTCTGATGAGTCACAGGTGTTCCCTCAGAGAAAGCCGTCGTTTAAAATCTCTGTTCTTTAAAATTAGTAATCACAGTATGATTCAGAAGAGTGAAACCTATTTTTGTATTGATTCTTCTTTAATATTAGCACCATCTCAAAGCTTCCTCTCATTATGTTTTGTACGTACGGTGGTGAAGAGTAAATCTAGCAGGATTAATGTCTGCATTATACACATGGTGCCTCATTTATCAACTTGGATATGAATGAATAAATTGTTTGTAGGACTATTTACCCAAGAGATACTGATTTTGAAATTCAAATTATTTTATTTTTAGTTACCACATGTTTATATAAGGATTACACTGTCTGGTTTAATGCCTTGAATATTTCAGTTACACTCTAGATAAGGGGTGACAAACCATAGACATGAACACAAGACCGGCGTGGCGTATTGTGCGTGGATTGTAGTCTGAGGTAATATGGCGGCTACGTAAAGGCACGTCATGCGAGGGTCTTGTCCGGTCTTGTGTTTATGTCTATGTGTCAAACATATTTTCACTGGGGGCCACATCACAAAAGTTTGAGGTCATCGAGGGCTGAATAATCACTCATCTATTCAAAAAGGGCAACCATGAAATCTGCACGGCAAAATGATTTGTTTATGCATGTCCTCTTTTCCTTTATTCGCTTTCCTTTTCTGACAGTTCTTGACAGTAAAAAGCTGGCATGCAGTCTTTCCTGAGTATTTTACTTGAAATAGGTTGGCTCCACCTAGTGGATGGATGATGAATTACATTTCATGGTAATAGTTAATGCAAATAATGTGTGGTAATCTTAGACTTTAAAAGCTCTCGTGGCCACATAACATGAGCTGGAGGGCTGGATATGGCCTGTGGGCCTTGAGGTAGACACCTCTACTCTAGATGTTCTGTATTAATTTCATTCATGTAAAATGATTTAATGTGTGGGGGATTTTTAAAGAAATCAATCCAACACAAGCCTAGGAATAAACCAGGCCTTCAGCTAAGAACTCCTGCAGTGACTCAGCGTCTGAGTTGGTTCTGTTTGCTACAGCATCTTCTTTTAACATTGTGCGGTACTTTATTAGAGCCGGACCTCAGGGATCAATCTGATACGTGTTAAATTACAGTGCACTATCACCAAGTTGTGCATGCTGGCAAAGGATGTTTGGTAACGTGTTTACATGTTGTATAACAGGATAAGAGCAGAGTTGATTAGACCGGTATGAGGCAAATTTAACAAGACATTTAGCAAACGCCTTTGTTAAAACAATATAATTATATTGAGACAACTTGGATCACAATACTTTTTTCCCCCCCCTCAAAGCATGATGGGTTTTGGCAGCATTGCCAATGTGCCTTATACACCTTTTGTGTGTTGCATGACTTCCTGTGACACCTTCCTGCTTTTCTAAAACTGCATCAGCGGTGCATTAGTGTGGAAGACTTTTTTGGCCAAGGCTTGCTGAGGCACACGGCTTCCCTGTGGTACGCTTACCTGGCGATAGTTTCCCCACCCCGGGCTTGTTATCTTTCGCGTGAGCTACGTGGAAGGTATTGTAACGCTTCGATTTTTGTTCAGCAGGAAATCGTGTGCTTGTCCGTCCGCAGTCCACAAGTGCACGCTCGGTCCATTTGCATGAGCTATATATTCATGTTATTATTACTAGACATTTGAGAGATTACGGACGTTGTACTGAAGTAATATTACAGTAGTCATTACATTTACATAGACAGGAACTTTCCAATAGGTTTAACGCCAGGATCTAATTAGATCATTACTAGTTCAACTTCATCTTCTAGTTGGACAGAGCATGCATGTGTCCGAGTACCCATAACACGTGAAAGGTCAGTGAACGCGTGTGTTCGCTCCACCGGTCATTTTCTTGTCACCTCACTTAGTTCATGTCTAACTAGAACTTTTTGGCCTATTTAAAGGGTTGTTAAACCGATAATAATATAACTGCTCATCATTACAGCTGTGTGAGCTCGAACTTTTTTTTGTGGGCGTTGACTAAATGCCGATTAGCTGTACACATGCATGATAATTTAGGTATAATTAGCATTCATTAACTTGCACGTACACTCAAGTAAAATCAACCTTTCTAAAACTTTTTGTCTGGCAGAAATTCTCTTTTTGTCTTGGCTTACACAAAAATTTACACCCAACTTCACCTAAAGACTGATGAACGAGGTCAGTTGTTGCTAAATAACGAGTTTTATTGCAGGAATTGTTCTTGAATCGTTATTAAGCTCAAAAGTTCAGTGCATTTAAAAATGGCCTTGGATTTGTTTGCACTGGGTTTTTAACTGTGCATGCTGTGCATCATGTTGGATCAATGTACTACTGCTGCATATTCTTATTACTGATGTTTATATGTACACTGCGTTCTCTAATACGTACACTCAAGCCCAAATACTCCGTCCACCCAGCTGATTGTCTCTAAAATAGAAATTCAGTCATGGTGACTCAGCTGTTCTGGAGCTTGTTCCGCTTCTGAGCCGAGCGCTCGGATTTCCACTCTACGCCTGCACAGCTCTACCCGCAACCTCTGCTATTAATAGTAAGTCCTGACAAACTTTGATCATGTGTAGACACCTCCGAATGGAGAGATGAGGAGCGACTGAAGGAAGAGCTTACCTCTGTTGCTCGTTGCCATCTGTGAGCCCTGTGTCTCCACTGTCTGTGCCTCTCACTCACTCGCTCTCTCCTGAAGGCAGTACTGAGGAGATGGCAGATTTGTCAGTGTCAGCAGACCGCAGTGTACTCAGATGCAGGGAGTGGGCATTCTTGCTCCGTCACCTGTACACGCAGACGCTTGCACAAAAACGGAGCAAACGTGTTGTGCTGTCTGAATTCTCACAGAAACTGGTTTATCTCTGTTTTCTGACCGCTCTGCTGTCCTGTGCTTCTTTTCTCGTCTGCGGCCTTCATCTTGGAACCCTGTGACGCTGCAGTCGCCATACACGGCGGGTCAGAATGCTGGTGCAGCCCCACTGGTCTTAGCACAGACGCAACCAATGAACGTCTCGCCTCAAAGCCGGCAAGTGAGTATATCCGTTCCAGCAACGGTTACATTTCTTAAAGTCCTGACCATGTCTGAATACCAAAGATCTTTTCTTACTACTTTAGCCTGTTGCTAATGCTAACAGCACAGTTAGTCACAGTGTTGTGATGCGAGTGAAAGCATGCTATGCTTTAGGCTTCAGCACAGACAGCTTGGCCATTAGGAACTATCTGCTTCTTACAGCTTGTGATTGTAAATTTTGTCATTGTGTTTTCATCTTTTTCTCTCTCTCTGTCTCTCTCTCTCCCTTCCTGCCTCTGCTCACTGCCAAACTCACCCCCCCGCTCAGTTTGCTTCAGGGCCTCGTCCTACCCACCACCAGGTAACGTACCCCATTGTAAGCGCACCATCTCACTCTACAGACTGTTATGTATGTATGTTATGTAATAGCTGAGGCTCATTAAATCAATGTGCATTAAATCACTGCTCCTCTTCCCATTACTTTATATTGATTATTCAAAGCTGAACAAATGCACGTGGCTTGTCTGAACTGCATGACTGGACCTTGTTAGAGGTGCCTGGTATGAAAAAAAAACGTGTGTATAAAAATGATGCCTGGTTGAAGTAGATGTGACTCAGTAGATTTAACATCAGATCAGTATAATGCATCCCATTGCTCGTGTGATTAGGGGTTGTGTTCACGACTGGCATGTACGGATGGGTTAAATGCAGAGGTGTGTGATGGGGCAATCACAGAGATTTAATCTTTACTTGTAACCCGCACAGGATCTGTGCAATGAATGATCCGCTTTCAGTAGAAGGTCTCGGGGTAGATCGATCAGAAGCCCAGGTGCCTGCGGTGAACAGATTTTGTGTCTGGGGAATTAATAAATCGGTTTTGCAGGGTATTTTTAATGTCGCTAGGCAAAAGCTATAAAATTGCTGAATTGTGAAAATTTGTTAGAACAGAGTAATCTGTGTTCATACAGTCATCTCCTTGTTTTGTTTAATTTAAACCAACCGAACTAGTTAACTAGCACTCCATAATTTGCAGTTTTATGTTAGCTGCCACTTTTTAGTGTAATTATTTGTATTCCTGGGAATCATGACAGGGGACTGTGCAGCATATCGGTCTTGCTGTTTGCCTTCTGTGTTGGTTTAAGAATTGAGAATTTGCCCACCCTTGGGGCTGTAACGTGTGGTATTGAGGATGGAGGTTTTGGTTTCCCTGTTGGCTGCCTGACTGCACTGTGAAATCAAGAGCAACATGCTGTAGGTTTAGGGGTTTTTTCTGCAGTGATGGTTACTTTTTGCCTTTTTTCTTTTTTTTTTGATAAGGGCAACATAGTTCAATCAGTTATTCGTTAAGGAGACTGGTCAAGCAGAACACTGAAATAATAATTTCTGTATGATAGCTGGCTTCTGTTTTAGTACTTTTGTTGATGTTTCAGTGAATAATGATGGGGTTTTTATATACAGAAGCATGTCCTCAGTGTATTTGCCCCACTTGCAGAAATGAAGTGTCCATGTCTGTACTTTGCACTTTCTCACTTCATTTGGAGAAGTTTCAACCAGGAAGTAGCTTGCTTAGATGACAGTGTTTA
Organism: Tandanus tandanus; assembly: GCA_039654325.1. Classification (NCBI taxonomy): domain Eukaryota; kingdom Metazoa; phylum Chordata; class Actinopteri; order Siluriformes; family Plotosidae; genus Tandanus; species Tandanus tandanus. Next base: position 24,138,139 of record JBCNYH010000003.1, read on the forward strand.
TTCTTAATGGGGGTTAGTGGAGCACATTTGCTCAGGCCTTATGGGGATGATGACGCACCGCTTCCTTAGCAGCACACTGCCTGGTCCCAGAACAAAAAAGAAGCCTTTTTCCTGAAAGCAGAGCCGATCGGATTGCAGACTTTTTGCATGCTCTTAATGCTACTGATAGCTCTTTTGTATGTGTGTGAGTGTCCTAGTCTCTCTGTCCCTCCATACTGAATAGTGCACAGTCCCATTAGACTCTCTCTTTTTCCTGCTTCAATGTTCAAGGGAGGATTCAGACCCATTCAGGTAAATTTGGAGTCTTAAAGAAATGCATGGCATGAAGTCCTTATTCCTCAGTGAAGCTTAGTTATCTTCTCTCCTTCTCTGTGCACTGCAACCGTGCTCTTCCATTTTCCCTACCCCAGAGGAAGCCGTTTTATAGGGCTGCAACAAATATCCAGGATATGAGATCATTAAATTTCTTTAAAAATGGGAACCTAATTTGTGTTCTTAATGTTTTTAAGCCATTACATTTCATAGATACCAAACAGTGTGTTGAATCTTTCAAAAGTGGTATGGTTTCATCATTAGTATTTTTTTATATCACATATGTTTATTTTTTATTTATTTTTTATTATAGAAAAATAGCTACATCTAACTGACATCACAACAAAACCAGATCAGAAAAAAATAATAATAATAAATAAATAAAAATCTGTCTGCAAAATCTCATAAAAAGGGACTCCAATGGACAATTATATAATATTATTCAAATATTTGAGCAAACCCCGGTCATAAACTGGATTTGGGTTTTTTTTAGTCATAGAGCTCTTTAATGCCTGAACCCTGCACCAAGTGGCCTTTCTTTACTGCCCTACTTTATTTTGACCTATTTGGATTAAAGCCATTTAATTGAAGTTACTACACAAACAGGCCAGTAACTGTAAAATCTAACAAATGATGCTTGAATATGATATGACCTTGATAATAATAGATTGTGATTTCCACCCTGTAGTGTGCAGCCTCCCCCCAATAAAGTGTGTGTATATTAATTATTAATTATATA
>JBCNYH010000003.1:24140284-24162338 GCA_039654325.1 Tandanus tandanus
GTGTGTGTGTGTGTGTGTGTGTGTGTGTGTGTGTGTGTGTGTGTGTGTGTGTGTGTGTGTGTGTGTGTGTACCTGACTCTTCCATTTGCGTTCATGTCTCCCAGTTTTTCCAGAGGACTCAGATGCAGCCTTCACGGCCCACCATTCCAAGCAACAGCCCCTCACTTCGACCGGCCTCTCAGGCCCCAAATGCCACTGTATATTCGCCCAGCCCACAAATCATGATGTCCATGACACCGGTGCCCTTCCCTTCCCCCCAGGCTGGCCCGTTCTACATATCCCAGGTCTCACACAGACGCGTTCACCAAAGAGAAATGACTTTGCAGTTGGGGGTAAAATATGAGTATTAACAGAGTATTAAAGTGAGGGGCTGAAGCACCATGTTACTCGATATGGCCTTTTAGCAAAGCTTACTTTTCTTAATTTACCTCAAAATGATAATTGTCTCAGGTTATAAATGCTGTTGTGTGCATGATATCCAACCATATGTAAAGACATTGTAAATCACAACATTGCTGCAATATTGCGTTTATGTTGGAAACAGAAAATATATTTTATCAAAGGTATTTTCATTATGGCCGAACAAAATAATCAATATTATTTAGCAAGGGTGTCGCAGTGTGTTATAGTAATAACGAAATACAGTGATGTAGAGTTTTGAACATTTATTTGAAATGTCACTTTATATCTTCAAATTCATTTAAGATATTGCGCAAGTCAATTGCAGGGTGAGACTTACTGTACCGAAATGTGTGGGTCACGCAAGAATAAATTGGATATGGTGTTGGAGTGTGAGGGTATGGGGTGGGTATTGAGATGGGGAAGATTAGTTGTTATGCATGTATGAAGATGTTGTGTATCAGTGACAGTGTCCTTTTAGATTAATACTGCAATACGTACCAAACGTTGTTTACATCAACCTTTAAAAACCCAATAGGAGGCATGCTTGTTCCATGCTAATATGTGCTCTTTGCTGTATCCGTTACAGTATCGCCATAGTGCTCCTCCATATGTGGGACCTCCTCAGCAGTACTCGGTTCAACCTACAGGACACAGTACCTTCTTCACCGGACCTGGGGAGTTTCCTCCAGCGTATGGTAATTTCATCCTGTGTTCTTCTGTTTGGCTGTTAACCTGAACTGTTTGCATGTTTGTCTCTAATGGAATTGGATGCTGTTTTTTATTACTATTAGCTACGGGGAATCCTTACTATCCTAGTCAGACCATGTTCACCCCGTCTCCTTCCATAATAGTGCCTACGCCGCAGCAACCTCCACCCGCCAAGAGGGAGAAGAAAACGGTGCGTGTGCTTATTCATTACTACAGCAGTGATGCGTTTACGGTGTAATGAGTTTATTCCTGTTTGACTCCGTGCTATTTATTTACAATTAAGATCCGTATCCGAGACCCTACCCAGGGCGGCAGGGACATCACAGAGGAGATCATGTCAGGAGTGGGTGGGAGTCGGAACCCCACTCCGCCAGTGGGACGGCCTTCCTCCACCCCTACTCCTCCACAGGTAACATATCCCGTCACACACACGCGGAGATGAAGAATGAATGCCCTAGCCCTTTTGTTCTGATAATAGTCATTATTATTTGAAAGCGCTAATGGTTTTTTACTGCATATAGTAAGTGCCAGTACACTTGCTGGTCGTTTATTTGCCCCATTTTGCCCTGATTTTATGTTTCGTGTCCTTTATTTATTCTCCAGCCAAATAGTAAATCAAACTTCTGATACTTAGCTACACATAGTGAAACAGAATGCTTTGGTGCATTTTATCTGTGACCAGCTTTGTTCATTTTCCAGTAAATGTGGCCATGCTCTTAAGTACGGTTATGGATTTGTTAGACATTTGATTTGCCTTATCTGTTCTTTCATCTGCCTTCATCTTAGCTCTGCCTCACAGCTGTTTGTCTCATTCTGATTTCCCATGCTGTTCTCTGTACAGAGATAGCTCAAGCAAATGCTGTGTAATAATGATGCAGCGCAAGCTTAGAATCCGCGCTACTTGGTAGAAGCCTCTCTCTGTAAAGGGAACACTCACGATTGTGTTGTTACTCTTACTTTGTGTCTTCTCTCCCTAAATGTTAACAGTGTTCGTCTCTCCTCTCTTTCCCCATTTTTCTTGTCTGTTTGTCTAATCCCTCAACCCTCCCTACGTTTGAGTGTGGTGTCTTTGTCTTGTCATTCCCCCCCCTGTCTACCACCACTTTTTTCCAATTTATACCTGGTGCTTGCGTCTTGCTTTTACCTTCTTGTGGCTTTGTTCCTTCATTTTTCCCTTTCTCTGCAACTCTTTTTCTACTCACTTCTCTATTTATGCTGCTTTTTCCCTCCACTCTCTTATTTGCCCATATTTCTATTTTCCCCTTTTTCGCTACGTCTTTCACATGTATGTGCAATCTCGTTTCCCTTCTTTCTATTTCTCTTTTGCTAGTTTTTATGTCCGCACCCTCATTATCCTCACATTTTCTACCTCAAATCCCAGCAGCTGAACCAGGTAGTGGAGCATGGGCATGTCGTCTATAATGTGGACAGTGCCCAGGTTCTCCCTGCTCCTGTCGACTTGAAACCAGGTCAGTCCCTTCCTGCAGTTCCTTTTACCCCTTACATGCATGACCATTCATCTTGCAAATGAAGAGACATCTTGCACTTCCCTGCCTATTTTTCTTCTTTTTTTGCTGATCTAATGATTGTCCTGATACACACTTGTACCATATTCATTCTCATACACATCTCATACATCATACATATATATGGTGGTGCTTGAATGTTTGTGAACCCATTCTGCATAAATATGACCTAAAACGTCATCGGAGACTAAGAGATCCCAGTTAAACAAATGAGACAAAACTATTATTCTCTGTCATTTATTTATTGAGGTTAATGATCCAATATTACATATTTGAGTGGCAAAACAATGTGAACCTTTGCTTTCAGTATGTGCTCTGACCCCCTTGTGTAGCAATAACTGCAACTAAACTTTTTTCGGGTACTGTTGATGAGTCCTGACATCAGCTTTGAGGAAATTTAGCTCACAAAGCAGCTTCAGCTCTGGAATGCTGGTGGGTTTCCCTTGAATAAAATTGATTAATCTATTTATGCAGAAAAATACAAAGTTCTAAAGCGTTCACAAACTTTCAAGCACCATTATATATTCATACATACTGCTGTTACATAACAACAATATCAATAATATTACGATTAACCTTTTTTTTTTACCTAGTTTTGTTTTTTGACACTTTGTTTTTAAGAAATATTGTATATTCTGTTATTGATCTCTCTCTCTGTGTCTCTATCTCTCTCTGCATGTTTGTGTGTGTCTCTCTCTTTCTCATTGTCTGTGTGTGTGTCTCTCTTTCTCCCTGTCTGTGTGTGTCTGTCTCTCTCTCTCTCTCTCTCTCTCTCTTTCCCTGTGTGTCTCTCTTTCTTCCTGTCTGTCTGTGTGTGTGTGTGTGTGTGTCTCTCTCTCTCTCTCTCTCTCTGTCTGTGTGTGTCTCTCATTCTCTGTGTCTCTCTCTTTCTCTCTGTCTCTGTGTGTCTCTCTCTTTCTCTCTGTCTCTGTGTGTCTCTCTTTCACTCTGTGTGTCTCTCTCTCTGTGTGTCTGTCTCTTTTTCTCTCTCTCTCTTTCTCTCTCCCTCTCTTTCTTTCTCTTTCTGTGTGTCTCTTACTGTCCCCCCCCCTCTTGTGTGGACTACAGATGACAAGCCAAAGCTTGAGAATGCTGTACTAAAATCTTCATCACCAGGACTGCGTGCTGTAGAACCTACTGTACAAAGACGAGAGCCCAGCAGCCCTGCCCCTGACCCACATCCTCCAGAGAAATCAGAGCTTCCTCCCTCAGACCCAGAAGTGGCCCCGAGTGTAGTTCCAGCCTCAGTTCCCTCTCTCAGCCCTTCTCAGCCCATCTCAGTGATGGATGCAGCAGAAAAGCCAACCCCTCCTACAGAACCCAGTCCTACACAAGCTGTCACTCCAGAGCCAGACAAACCAGAACCTGAGCAAGTGCCACCTGAGGTGCCAGCGTCTGCAGTACAGGATGTAAAAGCTGTCAACGGGCTGGCTGAAACAGACACCGCTCCTCCTCATGACGACTCCGATTTTCTGCCTCTGCCCCAATCATCCACACAGCCCACTACTATCCTGGAGACTTTCGGTTTGGATCTGAAAGCTCCAAGCCCTCCATCTCCCGAAGTCGTTTCTTCAGGCACTATAAGCCCTTCCCTTCCCACCGCCATTGCTGCTGCTGCTGCTGCTGCTGCTGCCACTGTTAGCGCAGTTCCTGCACCTCCTCCAGGTCTCACTCACCCAGGCCAGGCTCTTGTAGAGGCAGGTCCACCCCAGACAGCCTCAACTGGGCCTGAGCTCAAGGATGCTGGAAAAGAGGCAGAGGTCACGTTTGAAGAGAAAGTGGAGCCTACAGTACAATCCATCCTTAGACAAAGTTCAAGTCAAGGTACATAATAAATGCAGGAGATTTTGTAACAGGGTGCAAGTGTGAAGGCTTACACAGCGAGTGTTCATCTGTTATGTTTCGGCAGTTTCATCTAGTGTACCAAAGACCTGGAAAAAGCCAAAAGAGGATGCTTCTGTAGTGCAGACCCAGTGTCCTGACAGAGAGGTGAGTATTGGACTCATTGTTGACATTTCAATGTGATTTGTAGAATTTCATTGACTAAATTACGGTAATGCTGCAGAAATTTCCGACATGTTTTAATTAAGAATGTCGATGTTGTATAATTTTAACAGCTAGATATCTATAGTGGTGTGTAGTGGTTAGCACGTCTGCTTCACAGCAAGATGGACCTGGGTTTGAGTCCTGGGCTCGGGTATTTCTATGTGGAGTTTGCATGTTCTCCCCATGCTTACGTGGGTTTTCTCCAGGTTTCTTCAGTTTCCTCCTACAGTCCAAAGACATGCACATTAGGCGAATTGGCTGTCCCAAATTGACCCTGAGTGTGAATGGGTGTGTGTCTGTTGCCCTGTGATGGTCTTGCGAGCTGTTCAGGGTGTCCACTGCCTTTGCTCAGTGCCGGCTGAGATAGGCACCAGCCTCCCCGTGACCCTAATAGTAGGAGTAAGCAGTTCGACAAGTGATTGTGTGAGATATCTGTAGTTATTGCATGTCATGGAGTTGTCAGACTTTTATTTTATTATTATTTTTTTTTTAATGAGTCCTCTCTTTTCTTAGAGCCGTAGTAATTCATATAAATTGAAATTATCTATAGTGATCTGCACCATCATCACATTTTTTAACCTTGGAACATTAAAGTGAAATTATTTATTACATAAGACCAGAAACAAAGACATTTTTTGTATTTATGTTAAGCAATGCTGACTGTAGCTCAAAACCCCAAATATGTCCTTCAGTAATAAATAATTGTCTCTTCAGACATGAATTTGCAAATAACTTTTGACAAGTCAAGGAAACGCTATGCAAGAAATCCTTTTCACATAATTGTTTAACTTCCCCATAGCAGCCCTTTGGCTTTCATTGTAATGCAGTTTGGAATAAACAAATTTTCTGCTTGCTTCTCAGAACAGGGGAACATGTTAGTTCTTGTTTGTAGTAATTACATGCAAGCTACAGATGATGTAGGTAGAGAATGGGTTGAAAGCACTGGAGTACTTCTTAAGTCACCTGTGTATTTGGATAAATGCTTTCACTGAGCTCCAGTGGAGGTATGGAGGCTAGCTTTAGAATAGAACATTATAGTTGTCTCAGATGAATTTATTCCATTGCAATATACTCTCTGTGGACAAAAGTTTATGGACACTTGACCATCAGACCCATATGTAGTTTCTTCCCAAAGTTGGTGCCACAAAGTTGAAAGCACACAATTGTACAGAATGTCTGTCTGCTGTTGGGTTACAATTTCCCTTCACTAGAACTAAGAGGCTCAAACCTGTTTTAGCCTGACCGTTCCCCTGCGCACACAGTGAGCTCCATGAAGACATGCCTTGCCAAGGTTGGAGTTGGAGAACACGGATCACTGACCTCAACCCCACTGAACACATTTGAGATGAACTAGAATGCCAACTGCCCCGGGTGTCCCCACCAAACACCAGTGCCTGACAGTAATAATGCTCTTGTGGATGAATGATCACAAATCCCCATAGCCAAAAATCTAAATCTAGTGGACAGCCTTCCCAGAAGAGAGAAATTATCTAAAAGAGCAGAGGAATGAAAATTGGAGTCCAACAACATGAGTGTTCTGTTCAAGTGTCCATAAACTTTTGTCCATATAGTGTATGCTGAAGTGTATGCGTATGTGTTTGTGTGTTTCTTAGGATAAGCCTGAACCAGCTGTAGAAGCTACAGTAGAGAATTCCAGCCTGTCATCTGTATCTGTAGAGCGTCGTGCTTCAGCAGAAACACCAGTAGAAGAGAACGGCGAACAGGAAGCAGAGCCGCTGAAGAACGGACCTGAGCACAGCTCTGAGGCTGAAAGCAGCGATGGAGTCCTCACACCTGCACTTGAAGAGCCCAACAGCAACACAATTCAGAGTGAGGACCTTGGTGTCTGGATGGTTCTTCTAAATAGTGCACTTAAGAATATTTTTCTCTACTTTTCACCTCTGCTTTTGTTCACTTCCTCCCTCAGAGCCGGAGCTGAAGAATGGGAAGAGACAATACAATAGGGACTTTCTACTGGGCTTCCAGTTCATGCCTGCCTGTGTGCAGAAGCCAGAGGGGCTTCCACCCATATCTGATGTGGTACTGGACAAGGTAAACCTCAGAAGACATGAACTGTATCGAAAGTTTAAAATTGTATAATGAATAGGGTTTGACATGACAGCACGGTGTCATAGTGGTTAGCACGTCCGCCTCACAGCAAGAAGGTCCTGCGCCCAGGTCTTTCTGTGTGGAGTTTGCATGTTCTCCTTGTGCTTGCATGGGTTTCTTCTGGGTGCTCCGGTTTTCTCCCATAGCCTAAAAATATGTACATTAGTCTAATTGGCTGTTCCAAATTGCCCGTGTGTATGTGTTGGCCTTGCAATGGTCTGGTGAGCAGTTGAGGGTGTGCCCTGCCTATGCCCAGTGTCGGCTAAACGACCCTAATAGGATTAAGCGGTTCGGCAGATGATGAGGGTTTGACAGATTGTTTCTTGACCGTCTGCTTTTATAGATAAACCAAAACAAGTTGCCCCTACGGCCGGACCCACGGGGGCTCATTGCCAGAGGCCCAGACTTCACCCCAGCCTTCGCAGACTTTAGTAGGTTGATTCCTGCAGGAAGAGGAGCACCGGTGAGTTGTTTCCTTCCCGTTTTTCTTATACAAATATGTGCGTGCTGTGCTATTATGTTGAGTTAACAATTATAAATCCTAGTTGATGACTGCATCTTACTAATCAAGTGCTTGTTATATAACAAACTAACTGACTGCCAAGATAGTTTGATACTGTTAAAATGTGGGCCTGTAGCATAACATGGTCACCATGACTTCAGAGTGCAAATTGTATTCCAATGAGAGAAGCTGGTGTGATAATAGTGGTGAGCAGCCCAAATAATACCCTGTGTACCAATATTTAATCTTGGTATGTGTATATGTATGTATATGTATATATGTGTATATGTACGTGTGTGTGTAGCATATTGTGTATACATTTTATTAGACAACTTTAAAATTCAAACTGTCACCAGAGCCCTTCTAGTAAATTTTGTTCAGTCTGTGACCAACTTGGCAACACTCCCAGGCAGTTATTTACAGTCATACAGATACATGATTCCTGTCTACCTGGATGTTGAATTTAAACGTTTTGTTTCAAACACACTTGAAATGGATGTTGAGAATGTGGCAGGTTTTTGTGTAAGAGAGCAGCCATGATGAGCACAACTCACTGCCCCATTCATATTTAAAGTTGTGGTTTGTATCTACTCATACAGTACTCCACTCATTAGCAAGATAATTTTAAGATATTCCCGCAGCACATTTCTCAATCCTCATCGTTTTGTAGAGTCTGTAATGTAGTTTGCACAATATGGAGACAGCAGGCGGTCTTGCAGTATTTCCGCTACTACGATAGTACATTTATTTGTCAACTTTTTTCCCTAAAAACAGACCTTTTTTCTTACTATTATTGAATACTGTCATGCGTGTGTCTTTAAAAGTAAGTGTTCGATTGTTAAAATTTTTTTGTACTTGTCTCTTTGAGTATTAGACCATAATAAAATGCCGCATCACCATAATTGTCATATTTGCTCTTTTTAGCTACTGAATGCAAGTCTGAGACGGCCACCTCCCCGTAAGATCATCATGAATGTGTCTGTGAATGATGAGGTCCAGCTGAAGAAGGCTGAGAATGCCTGGAAACCTGGTATGAAGAGAGAAAACCCAGCAGATGACCCCGAGACCCAGAAAACTCAGGTATGCACATTACGATCAATTTATTTTTCTATATCAAATCCACACAATGGGGTACGGCATAGCTGCCTGCCCTAAATGGACCATACAACATAGCCAAATGTACACCTCTCCAAAAATGTAACTACACATCGCAGCAACGCAGACTGCAACAACTTCTGCTCCTACTTGGAAACCTAGTGTCACAATATTGTGTTAATGTCTGAAGCACTAGTGGTGAAGCGCATTATAATGGCCAGTCTCATACTGCAAACACTAGTTAGACTGAGGTGCTTTAAGCCGTTCATACTGCTGAACATATACAAGTTTAAACATTTCAGAAATGTTTTTCACATTGTGTGACTAGACGCCATTATTTTTATTTTTTTCCTCCCTTAATTTTAGTTGTATCCAATTCCCACCCGTCAAGTGTTCCTTATCACATATCACATACGGTCACCAGCAACCAGGGAGGGGGCGTAAGTATGCCCCTCTGTGACATTCCTCAGAGGGAAAGCAATGTACGTCCCTTTTGTATGAATGAGCTCACAGACGCCCATGGACTGGCTGGTGATCGCTGTGAGTGACAGGGGAGTGTATGCCATTCCCCCTCCAGTGAGAGCTCGACCACTTATCTCTCATGGACTCCCGGCCATGGATAGCTGCGGCTTCAACCTGGAGTCGAGCTTGCAATCTTTAGGTTAATAGTCACGCACCTTGTCGATACACCACACGGGAGCACAGACACTGTTCTTACAGTATAGATTTGACAGCATATAATCAGTCTTTACCCTGCAGGTGCATGCTGCGTGTAACAGAAACCTATTTTACACTCACTACATGTTAAATAAATTGATGTATGGGATGCTGATATTGCCTTGGAAACAGTCGTGTTGACTTGTATATATGTTCTTCAGGAGCTTTTCCGGAGGGTGCGCAGTATCCTTAATAAACTGACGCCACAGATGTTTAGTCAGCTGATGAAGCAGGTGGCAGACCTCACTATTGACACTGAGGAGCGCCTTAAAGGTGTCATCGACCTGGTTTTTGAGAAAGCCATTGATGAGCCCAGCTTCTCTGTGGCGTATGGCAATATGTGTAGCTGTCTAGCTACGGTAAGTAACACACTACACAACCTTATTATTGCTATTTTACCGTATATTTAAACCAAACCATCAGTACTTTAATAATGATAATTTGTCTGGTTTGTCGTGCATTCAATCTTGGTTGTGATTTATATACCTTTTTATTATTTTAAGTTAAAAGTGCCCATGGCAGACAAGCCCACTAGCACTGTGAATTTTCGCAAGCTGCTGCTAAACCGCTGTCAGAAAGAGTTTGAGAAGGACAAAGTGAACGACGATGTCTTTGAAAAGAAGCAGCGAGAACTAGAAGCAGCTGCCTCAGTAAGCACCGTTCCTTTCAAGAGGCTCTCTCTTCATTTTTCAATTTACATATCTCACAGATTTAAAAAAACTTGCTGAAATTGCAGATGATGCCTCAAGTAGATAATCTGTTATCAGGCTCGAACCAGTCCCTCTGCAGAATTTATCTCGTGTTTATGTGGAATATTTTTATTCCTCCAGCTCCTGGATTGGTTATAATGAAGTGGCTTAATTTCTTCTTCTTTTTTTTTTTTTTTTTTACTTTTTAGACCACTGAGCGTGAGAGGTTACAGGAGGAGCTGGAGGAGGCTAAGGACAAAGCTCGCAGAAGATCTATTGGTAACATCAAGTTCATCGGGGAGCTGTTTAAACTGCGCATGTTGACCGAGGCCATCATGCATGACTGCGTGGTGAAACTGCTGAAGAACCACGACGAGGAAAGTCTCGAGTGCCTCTGTAGGCTCCTTACGACCATTGGCAAAGATCTGGACTTCGAGAAGGCCAAAGTAAAAGCACAACTTTATTTCAGAAGATTGTTATTGTTTGGAGTTGTTATAATTACCTTTCTGCAAGACTCAGGCACTATATATGATTAAAACTCCACTTTTTGGTTTAGATCTGGCATTCTCATATTTTTGGTACGTGTTTGTGTCCTAATGCCCTAAAGAAAGATGTCAGTGGTGTATTGTTGTCGTTCCCTAACATTTTATAAGTTATATATTGGATTTTAAGAACACTCTTAAACCAAATGAACTGTAGAAATGGCTGCGCTTGAAGTTTTCATGCAGAGGTTTGCGTTCTGTTCTTTATCTCCAAGTTATTTTCTAGGAAAACCTGCAGTGACAAAATGTATCCCATTTCCAAGTGATTGTTTATGCATGTATAATCACTAGACAGAGGAATATTTATCAGCAGGGAAAACATGCATAGTAATGTTTTAGATTAAAGATTAGTGACCCATTATGACTTTGTAGGTCTTATTTTATACCTCCTGCAAGCACAGCTTTGGGGGGTGTATAGGAATCACCCTGTCCATGGAATCTTATAAGGTCAACTCCTCCTAAATCGCTTGATGGATTCTGATGAAACTTTACACAGATGTAGTGAGGTGCATGAACTACATAATCCTGGTCTGATGTTTTAAAAGGGAGATAATTCTATAGTTAGATCATGTTGTAGGCGGGGGGTGTTCTGTAGTGAGGTTACTCGCAGTTCTAGTTTGTAGTGGCCTGAACCTCACCAAGTATAACTTTTGAAGAATAGATAGCACTTTGTATATGGTTTGAGTTAAAGTGGCTGTGATTAATACATTTTTGCTCTCTGGTTGAAAAGGCGCTAAAGAAGAGATTAAAAGCAACGACAGGTGGTTTGTTTAGAACCGAGAATTTTGCTGTCCTCACAGTGTGACATCACGCTTTAGGACACTATTTTACCTGATTTTTAAATAGATGAGTTTATACATGGTTGTAAATAATAGTTTTCCCCAGTGTAGTATTTCTAGTACTTTTAAACACACTGCAGTTTAAATGAGTAATAGGTACTCATAGGTAGCAGTAATAGGTGTGAGTGTGTTTGTGTGTGTGTGTGTTGGACCTGCAATGGTCTAGCAAGCTGTTCAGGGTGTACCCCTCCTTCGCCCAATGTCAGCTGAGATAGGCACCAGCCGCACCACTACCCTGGTAGGATTAAGCGGTTTAGCTAGTGAGTAATATCTGTAACATCAGAGCTTGTGTAGTACACTCTTGTAAAGTTTTGTGTTGTGTTAAGTTAAAGCCCTTAATCTGTACCTGACCGTGTGTTAAGAGAGCACATGTTGATGTATAGAATATTTTTAAAAGGGTGGAGGAAATGTATGGAAACACGATAGCTGTGTTAGTCGAAACTTGCTGTGACAAGTGTCAGTGATGATAATGTTTATGATTACATGACTGCATTGAGCAAAGAGCTTTTTCAAACTTGCATGTGTCGGGCACCTGTGTTCTCGTAAATCTTGTAAAAGTTTTGTACTGACCATCAGTTCCACAAGGTTTAACTGAGGACCTTACAGGAAGCGATAAAATGCCAAACGAAAATATATAAACACTGTCTGCTGGAAAGGTGTTGGAGTTACTACTGGTGTCTGATCTGCTTCTCTTCCCATTAGCCACGAATGGATCAGTACTTTACCCAGATGGAAAAAATAGTGAAGGAGAGGAAAACTTCATCGCGCATTCGCTTCATGCTCCAGGATGTGATAGACCTGCGCCTGGTTAGTGAACTTGCCTGTGTGTTAGATGTGTGTGTGTGTGTGTTTAACAGCAGCGTATATGAAAGTTATTAGAAACAACAAGATGATGCTTGCGATTTATTGTTTCAGCACAATTGGGTATCGCGGAGAGCTGATCTGGGGCCCAAGACCATCGAACAGATCCACAAGGAGGCCAAAATCGAGGAGCAGGAAGAGCAAAGGAAGGTTCACCAACAGCTGCTATCCAAGGACAAGAGGAGACCAGGTCAGAGAGAGTATATCTGCTATAGGCTAATCCTCTTTACAGCTTAGTCCCCTTTCTCAGTGAGATGTGTGTTTAAGCACTTAACCAATGCACTGTCTATTGTTTTTTTTTTTCCTGCTTATTCTGCAGTAATTCCAAGAGAAGAGACCTGGAACACTGTGCCTATGCCTAAAAACAGTAGAACAATAGACCCTAACAAGATCCCCAAAATCACCAAGGTAGTGACTCTGTGTGGAGGAGCATGGTTTATGGCTGTTTCAAGTGGAAAAGCACCTTTTTAAATATGCTTGAACATATTTTTCCTCAACATTTAAAGCTCTAGATGCAGATGAGCTAAAACATTACATTGAGTAAGCGTGTTTTACTCAACATTTGTTTTATCAAACGGGCTCCAGAGCCCCACCTGCTGGTGAAGGCTTTTCACTTCATTGTCAAATACACGCCATGGACAAAAGTTTATAGATACTTGAACATCAGACCCATATGTAGCTTCTTTCCAAAGTCAGTGCTACAAAGTTGAAAGTACACAATTGTGCAGAAGGTCTTGGGCTTTTGGGTTAGACTAGAACTGAGAAGCTCAAACCTGTTGTAGCATGACTGTCCCCCTACCCCTCTGACCCGTGTAATTTATAATAAAATTACCCAGTGTTGTGCTTTTAATGGTCATTTATGTTGAAATAAGTATCTGTATCGCTTAAATGTATTACATATGCACAAATTATGCTGTAAGGATGATGCATTCCAGTACACTTTAATAATACTCTCATGGATGAATGATGATAAATCCCCACAGCTTCACTCCAAAATCTGAAATTTAGGAGAGAAATTTATTATAACGGCAAGGAGGAATGAAACCTGGAGTCTGAAGATCAAAGAACACATGAGTGTCATGGTCAAGTGTCCATAAACTTTTGCCCATATAGTGTATGTACCTTTTAAAAGTTGTCTGAACTTCAGAAAGCCCTGAATATTTATGGGTTCTCTGAGTCAACAGAGAACTTCATCTGTCTGTCACAAAAGAAAAAGCAGAAAATATAAACAAGTGATGACAGTCACATCAATGTAATGGGAAATTACATAAATAAAATAAAACATTTATGTGAAAGCATGTTCTGATTAAACTTGACATAAAAAAGACAGAATTTAACTTTCAGACATGCAGAGTGCAAGGTTCCTTGTTCAAGCGAGGTGGGAGGCCAGTTTCAAACGATGTAGGATTGAAATGCAGAATCTCAGAAAGGTGCATAAATTACACACCTTGAATATCTAGTAAACCTAATTTAGTTATACTGGATTTGTGTGTGCAGTCAACAATAGATGATAAGATTCAGCTGGGACCGGTGGGACGATCACAGCTCAACTGGATGAAGGGCAGCAGTGGTGGTGCTGGAGCTAAGGCTAGTGAATCAGGTGAGAACTGAATGCATTGTACTGTAGTCAGTATCCTTTCCTCGCGCTGTCATGCGCTTGTTCTTTTTGGAAACAATATAAATAGCAAGTTATGATTGTAGGTGTTCTTCTTGCAGATACTTTGCGCCCCAGCAGCCTGAACCGTTACTCACCACTTCAGCCCTCGGTTCCAGCCTCCACTCCATCTGCGTCCACGGACTTCGACTCTAGAGGAAGCCTGAGCAGGTACTGTGCAAGGCTTCAAGGTTTTAAAACCTCTGTATATATTTTAATGGTGATTAAAATGTGTGTTCATTGTGTGCGTCACAGTCGTGAAACCTCAGGGCGGGAGCGCAATGACAAACCGTTGATTTTGGGACCTTCGAGGTCTGGCCCGCCGTCTGTGGGTGGAGCAGGGAAGGAGACTGCCGAGGACCCTCTGCAGGAAGAAGTTCACAAGGATGCGCATGTCCCGGACACACCCAAACTGCAGACCGGTACAGTGAGCAGAAGCAAACTGGATCGCAGCCAATCCAGGGAATCTGGTGAGCCTCTGACTTTGCAGTTTAAAACTCAGAAACAATTTACTCACAAAAGCTACCAAAGCACCTGCTTGCTTATTCATTCAGAATAAAATAAGTCATTCACTGCCAATTGCTGTAAATGTAATGCATGACCATTGTTTATGATGATGCATCATGTCCTCTGTGTGGCAGTAAAACTTGAAGCAGTGCCAAGCCCGACTACAGACAAGCCTGCGTTATCAGAGGAGGAGATGGAGAAACGGTCCAAGTCCATTATCGACGAGTTTTTGCACATAAATGATTACAAGGTGATTACTTCATACAGGGTCTTATAATGTGCATCATATGGTTTTTATTACACGTCGTTATTCCACTGCTAACTACGTCATCGGGCATGTCCGTGTGTAGGAGGCCAGTCAGTGCGTGGAGGAACTGGAGCAGGCTGCGATGCTGTACGTTTTTGTGCGGGTGGGTGTGGAGTCCACACTGGAGAGGAGCCAGATCACGCGTGAGCATATGGGCCAGCTGTTCCATCAGCTGCTGCAGGCTGGGAGCCTCTCAAAATCTCAGTTTTTTAAAGGGTGAGTGGTATTAATACAGTTCTGTCTTACTTTGCCTCCCACTGGCACTAGAGGCACAGCTGTCCTATTCATGAGATGTTCACAGCGTATTCATGGCGTATTCATGGCCAAAGGGCTTTTTGATGGTGTTATTATTAACAGGAATGTTTTTATAGTTGTCTGTCTATATTCTCACTCATTCATTTACTGAACCTACCAGGGTCGCGGGGAGGCTGGTGCCTATTTCAGCCAACACACTGGGTACACCCTGAATAGTTTGCCAGACCATTGCAGGGCAACATATGTACAACCTTCAAACTAACACTCACACCTGGGGGCAATTTGGATCAGCCAGATAGCCTAATATGCATGTCTTTGGACTGTAGGAGGAAACCAGAGTACCTGGAGAAGTCTGGGCCTCTGGCAATGAATCCCGTGGGTGCGGCCGTAGGGGCAACTTGTTTTGGTTCATCTGTAAAAACAAAGAGTCAAGCAGTAATTTGTCAAACCCTCATCATTTGCCAAACCACTTAATCCTACTAGGGTCCCTGCAAGGCTTAGACCGTTTCAGCCAACAGTAGGCGAAGGAGGGGTACACCCTGAACAGCTCACCAGACCATTGCAAGGCCAACAAGCCAACACACACACACTCACACCTAGAGGCAATTTGGATCAGCCAGTTAGCCTAATATACATGGTTTTGGACTGTGGGAAGAAACCAGAGTACCTAGAGGAAACCCACGCAAGCACAGGGAGAACATGCAAACTCCACACAGAAACGCACGGGACTCAAACCCAGGACCTTCTTGCTTTAAAGCGAACAGGCGAACCACTATGCCACCATGCCATCCACCATCTATATTATTTAAGTAACAATAAGTAATTGTACATCAGTAACATTTTAACTGCTGACTATTAAAGTGTTTTTTTTTTTTTTTTCACTGAAACACTATTAGATTATTATATTCTTCATCAGAATATATTTATATATTTTTCTTTACCCATTATCTTGACTTTCCTTGTTTCCCCAGGTTTTCAGAAACCCTTGAAATAGCAGATGATATGGCCATTGACATTCCTCATATATGGCTGTACTTAGCGGAGCTAGTTAATCCTGTGCTCCGGGAAGGAGGAATCTCTATGAGAGAATTATTTAGGTATGGTTTTATTTATTTAGTTTGTTTTTTGGATCTCAGTAAACATAATGGTGTCTGGTTCTATTAATCTATATACATATTTGCTGTTAGGATGATTAAAAGGGTGTGTTTTTGTTTTATTGCTTTGTTTGCAGTGAATTTAGTAAACCATTACTCCCTGTGGGAAGAGCTGGCATATTATTTTCTGAAATATTGCACCTTCTATGCAAACAAATGGTAAGCTTACCTATATTTATGATTTTGGAATACAGTAAACTGATATTGTTAAAATGGTTATTTTTCTTAAACATGTGGTCACTAATTATGGGATGTCACCACTTAACGGAGCGCCATTCGTGAGCCAGACTCCATATCCCTCTGTCTGACTGTCTTTGTATTTTCATTACAATATCCTGCCGCTGTGTCACATGACCTACACCCTCTGTGACATCATCTGTTTTTTTGTGTGTGTGTGTGTATTTTTTAATTCCTCCACCCATGGAGCATTATACATTACTTGTTGTTGAACTTGGTGTTCTTCTGTGCTTCAGAGCCATAGGAAAGTGGGGGCCTTATGGAGGGACGCTGGGCTGAGCTGGGCTGATTTCATCCCTGAAGCGGAGGATGTCCACAGTTTCATTACTGAGCGGGTGAGCTGGTGTAGAGTCGTACACCACTGAGAAATCTGGGCTAAACAGGATCCAGTGGAACTTTGGGCTGAAGTTGATTTTTAGTTCTAATAGTAGAGATAATTAAAGATGTTTACTGAAAGATTTAAAATTAATACTTTGGTTACTCTTCTGTATCATCAGAGCATTTGGTTAACCAGATTTTTTTTTTTTGACTGATTGTAATATGAGGACATAATATCCGTCTGATCTGAAATCATTTTGCTGGACGGTTCGATGCTTGATACTCTTATATTTCGAAATCAGTCCAGATGTTGCCTTTTAAGAACACTACATTTTTTCCACCCTTTCCCAGAAACTAGACTTCACTCTCTCTGATTGCTCAAGTCCACCCGGCAAGGCCTCTACGAGAACACTCTCACCCGAAGAGCTGAACAAGCAACTTGAAAAACTCATGGAAGATGTGGCCAGTGATGAACAAATCTTCGACTGGGTAGAGGTACACGGCTGTTGAAGTAATTTCATTCAGGGTTGTGGTGATAAATTCTGGTGTGTTTTAAAAATACTACGGTTTTGTTTTGCTGTGTTTTGATGAATGTGTGTGATTTTTCGCATCAGGCAAACCTAGATGAATCGGAAATGAGTTCCGCGCCCTTCCTCAGAGCTCTGATGACTGCTGTGTGTAAAGCAGCCATCAAATGTAAATGTCTGAATCTACTGAGTCCATGTACAACATCTCATTTCAACTTTGATGTCATCAGTCTAAATGTGGTGTGTGTGTCTGTGTGTGTACACAGGGGAGAACTCCTCCTGTAGAGTGGACACGGCCATTATCCAAAAGCGTTTGCCTGTATTACACAAGTACCTTAACTCCGACACGGAGAGACAGTTGCAAGCACTTTATGCACTTCAAGCTTTGATAGTGAAACTGGACCAGCCTCCGAGTGAGTATAAACTGCTGCTGTTTTTTTTTTTTCCTTTGTAGCATGCTGAGTCTGTATTCACACTATTAGGCAAGAGGTGATCATTCATTTTCTATGTACATTCAATACACAGGGCCACAATTTCAGTGGCAAACACTTGAATTTATGTACAGTACTGTGCAAGTCTTGCAGGAAATTCTGAAGAGCAATGATGTTTTTAAAGCTCCGAAGTTGCGCTTCGACAAGGTGCAAGTTTGAATCCGGGATGATGCCACAGCCATCCCGGAGTCCATGGGAGCTAATTGACCAAGCTCTCACGGGAGGGAGGGAGGGATGGCATACTGTCACTCACAGTGATCACCAGCCAGTCAATGGACGTCTTTGAGATCATTCGTACAAAATGGGCAGATATCCCCCCCCCCCCCAGGGCCGGCTCCAAATGCACATGCCCATGCGCAGCAGTTCAAAAAGAGGCGGGTGGATGCATTGCATGCCCTGGTTGGTGGTGGTCGTATGTGATCGGATGGCAACACTTGATGGGTGACAGTTGGATACGACTAAAACATTTTTTTGGGGGGGTAAATGCTTCTGACTTTAAACATGGTGAATTATATATAAAAATACAGAAAATGAGGCTCATGCACCACTGCTCAGACTTGCACAGTATAAAAAGCACACGCAGGTAGGCAGACAAACTTGCAGGTAAATGAAGCAAAACGTGAAAATCAGAAGTTTGACAGAACACGAACTCGTTAAGTGGATAATTAAATTCGTTAATTAAACAGTAAAAAGCAAACCCAGACTCAAACACTTATCCAGCAACATCTATCAGGAGCTACATGTCTAAATCTATATATTTGTAAATCTAAAATGTATTTGTACTGACATGATAAAGTAGAAGTCGAGAAATAAACATTAAAAGAATTTATATTTAAAAGATGTAATGTGGTTCAAGGCTTTTGCACAGTACTGTAAATGAGACATGATATGATTGGTTACCACACACCCCCACCCCCCAGTTATCCACTTGTAGTGTTGAGGGCAATATTTTGTTCCCTTTTACCTTTTAATGCCCAGTAGTGGTCTGTGTATATAGCTAGTATACTTTAACAATCCTTATTTGAACCTAATAGTATGTATAAAATGTTGGATAGCACAGTGACGTGTCAGTTACGTGTGCGAGTACAGTAAATGTTGCACAGTTGCAGACTGGACTGTTCATGAGTCTGTAAATGTTAAGTGCTGTTTTCTTCTACTTCTTTCCTCAGACTTGCTCCGTATGTTCTTTGACTGTTTGTATGATGAGGACGTAATATCGGAGGATGCGTTCTACAAGTGGGAGGCCAGCAAAGACCCAGCTGAACAGCAGGGCAAAGGGGTAGCGCTCAAATCCGTGACGGCCTTCTTCACGTGGCTCCGAGAGGCTGAGGAGGAGTCAGAGGATAATTGATGAAAGGGGAATAAAAAAAGGACACGTTTGAACGTGCGTGAAAAAAGACGTTAGAAGCTCAAACAAAAACTGCATCTTCTAAAACAAAATACAAGCAAACTTTATGTATCAACGGGAGGAATGGAGCGCACCAGTGCAGATGGTACAGTTCACTGACATAAAGCAACGTGATGACTTACAATTGCTGGAGCACTAAAAAAATCCATGTATTATTTATAGTAATATTTCATTTAAATTTTTAATTTCCTCTTTTGTTACTTTTTAAGGAAAAAAGACTTTAATAATACATTTATGTGCTATAATGAAACAAATTCAGTTCAGACTCTAATTTATGATTTTTTCCCCCCCCCTTTTCTTTTTTTTTTTTTTTTTTCTATTTTAAAGACCTGAAAACAGTTGTATTTAACATTTTTGCAGATGGTCAAAATGAGGCATTGGTGGATATAGAAATGAATAAATAAATAATGTTAATAATATTAATATAATTGCTTAAAAGGCTCCCTGATGTTCAGATTTCCGGTCAAGGAAATAACATTTAATAGGGAAATAACAGTCCGGGTTCTAGAGGATTGGTGTAGCGTTCCGTCGGCTTTTTGAGGTTATCCTTGATGTATAACTTTGCCAGTTTTTCCCCTCCTGCTTTAGCTTATTCTACATGGAAACACTGAATCCAGCAGAACTATGCATTCAGAAGACTGCTGCAGTTACGATCAAACCAAGACCTTTGAATGGAATTAAATGTGCAAACTTGTACAAAGACACTAAAGAGATGTTGCTAAACCTAAAGTGCTTGTAATTCTTAATACTGATAGAGCAAATTTTAAAAAATGTAAATAAATTAAACAAACAAAAAAAAAGTCATAAAAGCAAATCATGTTAGTGCTATTTCTATCCAACCATCCATCCAGTGGTCTCTGAGTGGTTTTACAGTATTTGTACAGCTGTAAACCAGATGTAATTGGCTGAAATCTAAGGGTTTTTAACTCCTGATCCTCTACAGGAGCTATAGGAATGGGTTCTGTCCGTCACACTTTGGTTTCCGGACTTTTATTTGCCGCACGCTCAAGCTGAGGTTTTCAAGATTGGTATGCTGGCTCACTACTGTGAGTGCTAGGATGTGTTTGTGTTCGGTCGGGGTCACTCAACTTTTCAAGGGTACAGTGGCAAAACTGTATATTAGGTTTCCGGACATTTACTAGCCACGTGCTGAAGCTGGGGCTTTTAAACTTGCTGTGTTGTTCTATATTGGCATCATATGAAATGGTCCTTTCAGCGGGAGTATCTTCACCCCTGTGCTCTATTTTTTCTTCAGTGAGCAGCAATAAGGAAAGCAAAACTCGTTCTCATAGAAATTCATTTGGCACCATTTAAAACAAGCAAAATCTTATTTAGATCCGGTGTCATGACTTGTGCTGTTACTCACTAGCAGTGAGCAATAGACGTGTCCATATTTATGATCCAAGTATTGTGTATGGCTGATGCAAAAGGGTTGAAAATCGAGACAGGAATATGGGAGACACATTGATTTTTTTTTTTTTCTTTTCATTTTTATCTACACACACACACACAGTGTCTCTCATGTACTTGAGCACACCAGTCATAATCCCAGCACCAACAGTATAAATATAAGCAGTGAACAGAGGAAATGTTGGTCTTTCATTCAAATAACAGGTTCACTACCACACAAAGTTTAATTTTCATATTTAAAGCAAATCTGTAAAGAAACTAAACTTAGAGCACCTGAACGAGTCCTTGGCGTGTAAAATGTAAAAAAAAAAAGAAGTAAAATCCAGTTCTTGACAGGAAATGTAAACCCGTTGCAATTATGCATTTTATTAACTCGAGTTTCCTGGTGTGCAGAATCAGCCACTTGTGAACATAATTTATAATCAAATGCCTAGATACATTTGTGCTTGTAGTTCAAGCTGATTGTTCCCCTATGGGGTCATGACTAGGCTAACCAGAATGATCATCCTTCCTTCCCTCCTCACATCTCAGAAAGTGTTGAAGAAAAGTCTGACCTTAAACTCTTGGGCCTCTGAGCGACAGCAGAAGTCCCCTGAATTGATACCCATAATAGGATATGAAAAGAAATCAGTGCAGGAGTTTTGGGTATATTCAGTCCTAAAGGAGAGGCTATGAGTCTTTGAGCATACTGATGCGGGCAAAGATTTTCAGTGCAGGCCCCAGTTTGATGTTCATGGTGCTCATGAGATGGTCTTCTTTCAGTAGCAGCAAGGCCTGGCCATCGATCTCCTGAGCACGGAACTCCTCGGCTATCTCCTGGCAGCCTGGGAATGAAAACGTATCTGGATTAGCAAAAACTTTTCACAAACTGCACACTGCCAGCAAGGAATTTATTACAAATGTGCATTTATTAGCCAGCCCACCTGACTAGTACAAGTGCCGGTGTTTTCATACATTTTGTTGCACAGAAACCTAACTGATGACTTAAAAGTGAGAGCAAAACTAACATAATAAATAGATAGTGAGCGAGTCAAGGGCATAATGTAGAGTAGTAGATTTAAACCATTTAAAAGATACTGTCACAGAGGGAGCAACTGGTACAGCCCTAGATCTTATCCTTTCTTTATACAGTATTCACACAATGTATGTGAGAAGCTGGGATTTTTCTGGTCATGTCACATGCAAAAATATTTTTCGAGACTGGTTAAGGTGTGCCGACAACAACGATCATGATCTGGAAGTCACTCTGATTTATGCCTGTTTGAAAAATGGGACGTATTGTGTCATCACGCTGTACGGGCGGAAGGGCGGGCGGTGTGGACACTCAGGGTTAACAAGGTACAAAATCCTAACGAAATTTACCAACATTGGTGGTTCTGGCTTTCAATCCCTAGGAGCAATCATGCCTTGAAAGATGAATTGAAGCTAACAAGAGGAAAAGCAAGAATTAAAAAAAAAAAAAAAAGGAATGATATGAGCGAAAAGGGGTGGACTGCTTAGTAGTGACACCCTGAACATGTAAGTAAAAAATTAACTACACGCCCTGGCCCAAAATAGTTGCACACAAATATTTTGTGGGCACGCCTTAACCCTTGATTACAGGGCATAATCTTCATGGCACTGATATTCCAGTTGGTCAGGTCGAGGCTCAGCAACATTAATGTGGCAATAAGATGAAGTCAGCTGATGATCTGAATGTACTGAATGAGCAGGTTATCACATCAATGCACTTTTTCTTCCCTGATGGCAC
>JBCNYH010000003.1:24209441-24226177 GCA_039654325.1 Tandanus tandanus
ATATGCGCGCTGGGGTGTGGG
This sequence comes from Tandanus tandanus, assembly GCA_039654325.1. Lineage (NCBI taxonomy): Eukaryota > Metazoa > Chordata > Actinopteri > Siluriformes > Plotosidae > Tandanus > Tandanus tandanus. The sequence continues at coordinate 24,209,463 of JBCNYH010000003.1, forward strand.
ATACACATATTGTTTCTCTTTATAAAACCGAACACAAAGATACACACACACACACACACACACACACACACACACACACACACACACACACACACAATTATCAGACCTTGCACCGCTGCATGAAGCACTGATTGATTACTTGAATAAAACCCAAATTCCTTGAGCGATACACTAAATGAATAGAATAAATGCTTTGTCTTTTGAAATGCAATTTAAGTTCAGTTTAACTAGGCACAAAGAAATCCATCATTCATGCATTCATTTTCTGAACCGCTTAATCCTAATTAGGGTCGTGGGGAGGCTGGCGTCCATCTCAGCAGACTGTGGGCGATGGCAGAGTACACCCTGGACAGGGCGCCAGGCCATCGCAGGGCGCACAAAGCAAGTAGTTTTCTGAATGTAGTCTCAACATCACCACACCAAATTTAACCCTATTGAACTCCTACTCAGGTCGCATGGAGACACTGGGCGAAGGTGGGGTACACCCTGAATAGCTTGCCAGACCATCACACACAACCGTTCGCACTCACACCTATAGGGGCCATTTGGAACAGCCTGTTACCTTAATGTGCATGTCTATGAAGTGTTGGAGGAAACCAGAGTTCCTGGAGAAAATCCACACAAGCACGGAAAGTACACACCGAGTCCACACTGAAACGCCCTCGCCGAGCCTGGGACTCAAACCCAGGACCTTTTTGCTGTGAAGCGGACGTGCTAACCACTACGCCACCGTGCCGCCGTGCATGTTGTACTATAGGTGTTAAATTTCAAGTTTGTTCATATAACAAACAAATAGATGTATGTGTTAATTTAATCATTACTTCATTTATATCCTGAAATGGCTTTGACCCGGTCAGTGGTGAAGGTTGTGGAATCCAAAGCGTATCCCAGGAGTAGCGGCTGTAACTGATGAATGCACCTCACATACGCATTCACACCTATAGGAAAATTAGCATATTGAGTAAAAATACCCTGGAGTTGGAAGACAGTAGTGCTCCCTGCTGCACTACAATCTATATTTATAGACTACAAAACATCATATAGTATGGAGTGTAAACACATGTTTAAAAAAAACAGTGCTACTGTATATTTTCCTTCCAAAGTATCAGCCCTGCTTTAAAAAAAAATGGAAACTGATGTGACGCTTCACAGTTTAAACTCCCCGTGCTTGCGCGGGTTTCCTCCGGGTACTCCGGTTTCCTCCCACAGTCCAAAAACATGCACAGTAGGCTAACTGGCTGTTTCAAATCGCCCCTAGGTGTGAGTGTGAGTGTGAATGGTTGTGTGAGTGTCGGTCCTGTGATAGCCTGGCGAGCTGTCCAGGGTGGCTCTCTTGCCCAGAGTCGGCTGCGAAGGGCGCAAGCCTTCCCGCGACCCTAATTAGGATTAAGCGGCTTAGAAAATGAATGGAATGAATGAACACTTAGCTACTCATCGGGGCGCCACGGTGATGTAGTGGTTAGCACGTCTACTTCCTAGCAAGAAGGTCCTTGGTTCAAGTCCTGGGCTCAGGCATTTCTGTGTGGAGTTTGCATGCTGTCCCCTGAGATTTGCATGGGTTTCCTCCCTTAGTTCAAAGACATGCCTGTTTTGGAAATGACTGTTCCAAAATTGCCCCTAGGTGTGAATGTGATTGTTTGTGTGTATATTGGCCCTATAATGGTATGGCAAGCTGTTCAGAGTGCACCCCTCCAGCCTCCCCACAAACCTAGTAGGGATTAAACATTTCTGAAAATGAGAGAGTGAGTGAGTGTGAGTGAGAGTTACTCATGTAAAAATACTAGCCAGTGTAGTGCAGTTAAACTTATCCACAATTTGACTTCTTGCAAATATCTCAAAACATCACACTTATAGGTTCACAATTCACATTCTGGATCATGCTGTTGCACTCCTACTCAGTGGTATTGACTTCATCGCTTTCACTCTTCTGATCAATTAACATCATTTATTATGAATTAAGAAGTTGTGGACTCTGTGTTCTCACCTGCGCTTGAGTCTGTCTGCTTTAACTAAACACATGGCTTCTTTTCAGCTGTCTGGCTCTTTAGGCTCAGAGCTGCTGTTTTCCTGCCGACAACACCATGAGTGTGTTAACGCTTCAGCTGTTAGAGCACCAACCCCTGCTCTCCTGACTGATATTTGAGATGAGAGTCATCTGCAAATCAGATGTTCTGCTGTCACTAGAAAGAAACTTGACCTGCATGAATCACCAAATTCAGACAATGCACAGGGGGATAGCCTTCGCACTGGGAAATAAATTGGTCTGACCTTCTCAGAGCTGATTTTTACTAACAGAATATATTAGGTCAATGTTGACAAAATATTTTGAGCAGGTGACAGATGCCCAATCAACCCAAATTATTATCTTTTTTTATAATCTAATATGTACAACTGAGCAGCTGACGACTAATGGACTTGCTCAATGGCCCAACAGTGGCAGCTTGGTGGTACTGGGACTTGAACCCCCAGCCTTCTTATTAATAAGCTCTGATCAGCCTTAAGTGAGCCACCGCTACCCAATATTTTCCGGATGCTTGTTTATGAGTTCTGAACTTTAATAGTGGCAGGCTGTGATTTCCACCAGTGTAACAAAGAAAAATTACTGACCTATTGTTTATGACTCTGCCTCTGCTGTCTAACAGTGAACAGTTTGTACTTCTCTCTCATATCATAACATGATAAATGTATACCTTGGGTTGCTTAAATCTTAACATAGCTCTAGAGAAGTGTCTGAATCCCTGCCAAATCGAATCTGAATTAAATTATATAAATTTGAACATCTGACAGCAATGGTGCTTGCTACACTCACAGAAAAGAGAGGGGGTCCCCAATGGCTCTTTGTGTAGTTAATGGGTTTTTGTTTCCTAAAGTGGTTCTACTTGAACCCATCCATGAGAAAATACCTCTTCTACATAGAGCCATTAAGGGTTCCCACAGAGGAATAAACAACAAGGACTACAGGCAAAAATATTTTGGAGTTCTCCATTTATTTTCTTTTTCCCTTTAATAGTGTAGAAGATAAAAAAATAGCTTTAAAGCTATTTTGTAAGTAATTTGGAATGAATTGGTGTGTGAAAGATGATAGATGCGTTTTACATTTAATTTAACATTCATGGCATTTGGCACATGCCCTTACCCAGAGTCCATTCACTCATTCATTTTCTGAACCGCTTATTCCTAATTAGGGTCGCGGGGAGGCTGGCGCCCATCTCAGCCGACTCTGGGCGAGGGCAGGGTACACCCTGGACAGCTCGCCAGGCCCCTTACCCAGAGTGACTTACATTTATTTTATTTCATTTATACAACTGAGCAGTTAAGGGTTAAGGGCCTTGCTCAAGGGCCAAACACTTGCAGCTTGGTGGTACTGGGAACCACCAACCTTCTGATTAGTAACCCAGAGCCTTATCCACTGAGCCACGCCTGCTTTTCTTACTACCATTCTCAACATTTTGTTTACATGAACATAAGCAAGAGCAATGAAGCTCCTACTTGCTCTGGAATAAGCAATAGCAACTTGGTAATGAAGTTGGATTTCACTATTTCATGTAAATGAATCTGCAATAAAATGTATGACTGCCAACACCGCTCCTAACCCTACACTCTAAAATAGAGTGAGGCAGGGTTCAACTAAACTGACGATGTTTAAAGGCTGGAACACATCACCCTAACGTCTGAAATTAGCATGAGAGGAAATAACTCTCCACACCAGCAGGTGACGATTGTCTCTATTTGTAATTCAGTAGGGATACCTGAAGACCTATGAATGTGGAGATAAAAACGGTAAACTAAGGTGTGCTTGTTTATTATTTTCACTTGACTCTTGTTCAGTCATCTCAGACAGTTCTGAATAGCTAATGGAGGATATGTGTTATATGAGGTTTTCACTGGTGTTGTGACAATAATGTATTGAAATGTCACGTGAGATGGAAATAAAACGTGACTTCTACGTATGCCCTCTTGTTATTTACTTGCTTTCGTCTAGTCTGTCTTTCATCTCATGCTCTCATTATCCACCCAGGATATAATGCAGAAGGGTAAAGTCAACAGCTTGTCTGTCCTTTCATTCATCCCTCCGTCTATATTCATTTCAATTCCAGAACTTGGAAACCATTTAAGATTTCTTGATTAAACTTGGCAGTTACTTCTATTAGGCAGTGTAGTTGTGCCTTTTGATTTTCTAACATGTGGAGGCCGGAGGCATATGTCATCTCCTGAAGACTTTTGTTTACTAACCTGAATAGCCAATTAGAGTGATTTCTTTCACTAATGGATGTGAAGTGATTTAACACGCTGCCAACACGCTGGATTCACCAACAACAGACGCACACTGAATTCCTGACATTGGCAGATGGCTCACCATCAGCTTGGTGTGTCTTAAGGGTCTTACTCAAAGACTGAACCACAGCCGCTTGATTGTGCTGGGATTTAAACCAGACCTTCTTATCTGCAGTTCAAAGCTTGAACCTTATCCTTATCCATTAGATATCCCACTATGCACTGGGCTTTGTGGTATTTTAATAAAAATCAATGTATTGCCCAATATTTCCAGTGCTATCAAGTAAACCTCCAGAAACTTTTACAGTATGCACACAGGAAGCGATGAGCAACGAGTGCCTTGCTTTGCTGCTGAGAGTCAAGTGACTTGCTTCGCTGGTGAAAGTGTCAAGGCTCTGTTTGCCTAGGTAACCCTCTTCCACTTCCAAATGTTACCACGTGAAACCATGAGCAGTATCTGAATAGTTTCCTGCATGAATATGTAAAATCTTACTGTATGCAAGATAAAGATAAAAATATCAAAATGTAAATAAATAATTTATTAAATATGTATCTTATTATTATAATTATTATTATCACACAGCAAGTGCAGAACAGAGGTTCAGCATGAAAAGATGTTAGCAAAAACATGTGCTTGTGTTAGCTAGGTACATAATGCCACATAATGTATTTTGCGTATAGCTTTAAATAAACGTATATATATATATATACATTTATATAGACTATGGGAGGAAACTGGAATCCAGAGGAAAACTATGCAGGCATGGAGAGAACATGCAAACTCCATACAGAAATACCCTTGCCGAGCTCAGGACTTGAACCCAGGATCTTCTTGCTGTGAGGCGGATGTGCTAACCACTTCGCCACCATACCACCCACGCCCCACTGTATATACAGAATTCAGTAAATTGCCAAAGAGCCTGGTTAAACGTGAACACATCAAGGGGGTGCATTGGGACCTTTTCTTTACCTTGATGTGTCAGGACTTCTCAGAAGACACTTGAGTCAAAAGGATTTGTGGCTCAGTCTTGTCTGAAAGGCAGTCGTGTGTACTTTGTTACGTTGCTTTGGTATGCATTTGGCATTGGAAAATGCTCTTCACAAAGAAGCATGAAGCAAGGAAGATGATTGCTCCACTGAGAATCATTCATACATAACAATCATTCAGACACATTTCAAAGTTATATGGTATGGCTTAGTAGGAGTTTCTTTGCATAGGCAATTATGAGACTTTGCTGCAGAGGAATAAAATATGGGGTAATAAAAATGTGCACTGTGGTACAGCAATATAAAATAAACTTGCAATCTGTTTATTTTTTAGGAAGGTCTGGTTGTATCTAGCAAAATTTCCACCAACAGTGTCACAGAAGTAAAGCATAAGTGTCTCAGTAGTCAGACAGGCATATCTTACATTCACTCACTCCTCATGGCAGATCAGTTGTGTAGAATGAACTCTCTCTCACTCTCTCATTCTTTTCCTGATCCGCTGCTCCTCCCATTACAGACGACTGAGACCCTGAGTAATCATTATGCAAACACACTTCAAAGACCAGCATGGGTCCCGAAATGGGGGAAGCTGAGGTGGAGCTGATTATCACAGAAAACTATAGTTGGTGGGTGGCTTTACCAGACCACAAACCCCCATTTTCTTTTTATCCACCAACATACCAGACCAAAAGCAGCACTCCAAACAACCCTAATGGGAGTGAATATCATCTCATATAAGACTGTACACCTGCTAGGACATGTCCAGATCCTTCCAAAATCCCCAAATCCCATGACCTCAGTGAAATAAAAACTTAAAGAGCAGCTTTTATATCCAGTTGGCGTATTCAAGTCTGTGGACACAGAGTAAAGAGTAAGCAGGGGTAATACAGGGCTGAGGTAAGCTCAAGTGACACACTTTCTCTCTCACTCCTCTCTAAATTGAGACCACCGGGTCATTACATTTAATTAGTGCCAAAATAACTGAAGCAATTCAACATTAAAATTTTCAAGTGCATTATTAATTCTCTTCTTAAAAGAGATATGCGTCTCCTCTTCATCTTTCTTTCACTCTTTCTTTTAATTATTCTTGGCTGACTGGTACTGCAGACTGCACATTATTCCAGTCAATTGCCCTCTAGCAAGCATTGGTTAATGGTCCACTATAGACATTTATGGCAACTGAATAATGCCTTTGTCCTGCATAAAAAAGGCACTGGAAAAGAAGTGCCACTCACCTGTTCCAGTAATTTAGAAACAGAATCACCGAATCAAACCTCCAGTCTCTGACGATGGTTATTTTCACACATTGAGTCTGCATATGTGTTGTGGTGTTTATTTATTCATTTTGTACGGCAACTTGCTGCCATTGTGTCAAGTAAGAGGGACAAAGAAGGGCTGCGACAGTGATGGGTTATTAGCCACGACCACTTCAAACAGACAATGATTCCTCAGGGCGGACTGATACCAGATGGATGAGACATCCAATCCACGCCTGCCTGGACAGGCTAAAGCTGAATTCTGCCTGTAAACCAGCTGATAGAAAAATTACAGAAACATATAGACAATATTACTGACTAATAACTGGCCATCATCCTGGGTGTAAATTTTAAAGAGTGCACGCTCTATTTCTACCATATCAAAATTTGCTTTACACAATGTTGCCCTTCACACGTTGTCACTAAATTCCATATGTCAGATACCCCAGTGATGGCTCAGGAAATCAGAGGTTTTGTGAACTGGTCCTCGCCACCAATTTAAGCACGAAGTGCCATTAATTATTCAAAGTATCAGAAGAAATTGACTAGTTTTACCATCCAAAATAACATCCTCATTGTCTGTACACAACACCAAGACAGTGACAACTGGTGCAGCTAAAATGGCTCCACTTACACTAGAAAAAAGATCCCTGAATGGTTCTTTGAATTGTTTAGGGTTCTTTCACTCTTTCGCTTTCAGTTATGACGTTATCCTGCTCAGGGATACACTCTGGAGGAGCCAGAGCCTATTCTGGTACACAGGGTGTGCACACATTCACATTTATTCGCACCTAGGGACAATTCAATTTAGTGCCAGTCCACCTACTGACATGTTTGTGAGCGATGGGAGTTCAGGGTTCTGCACTAGGATGTTCTAGACTTCTGTTTTACTACTTTAGATGTATGTAGACTTCAGAAGGTACATTCATTCATTCATTTGATGAACCACTTAATCCTGCTAGGGTCATGGGGAGGCTGGAGCCTATCTCAGCCAACTTTGGTCGAAGATGGGGTACACCCAGAACAGCTCACCAGTCCATCGCAAGGGCCAACATACACACAACCATTCACACTCACACTCACACCTAGGGGCAATCTGGATCAGCCAGTTAGCCTAATGTGCATATCTTTGGACTGTGGGAGGAAACCGGAGTACCCGGAGGAAACCCATCCAAGGATGCAGAGAACATGCAAACTCCATACAGAAACAGCCTCACCGAGCCCGGGTCTCAAATGTCAGTTCACTCAAACTGTTCAAGTTTCCTTTACTAGCATTAAATCTGCTTTCGCTAGAAAAGAATCTGCTCTCTTGATTAGGAAACACACGTAATGGCTCTCATGCTATCATGCACCTCGGACAAGGGCTATGAGTGACACCTAATTAAAACTAATGAATTGACAAAAACTAGCACGTGCTCCTGCAGACAGACACTCAGACACTCTGTTCTCAGGATATTAGGTCAGTCACACTTGCAATGTATGCTGTCAGAACTGACACTTCTGTCAATTGTGAATGAAGAGGAATGTTAGAGGGATAGACACACAATTCTGAGAAATGTCCTAGAGATCAATACTGAACCTAAATTAGTAGAACATACCATACTGTACAGCTCTGGAGGCAGTATCGCTCAAAGCTATAGGACCTGTGCTGTCTTTCATATCAGTTAAATGGCCTTTGTCACATGCTGCTGCTCCCTTCTTAACATGTCTGCTTAGTGTAAGACAGAGACAACCTGTCATAAATTAAGTGAGGGAGGGGATGGGGGAAAGGGGGAGAAAGAAAGAAAGAGAGAGAGAGAGAGAGAGAGAGAGAGAGAGAGAGAGAGAGAAAGAGAGAGAGAAAGGAGTGGTCACACATTAGCTGGTGTATTAGAGTCAGCAGGGTGTTGGTCAGACTGCAGTACAATAACACCCCCAGTTACTCTCAAATAGTCCCCATAACCTCATGCTGGAGGGACTTAAGGAAGTCCTTGTTCTTTTTATGGTTTTGTGGTACAGGGATTTTCCACACACTGGAGACAAATGCAGAAGTCACAAAATTTGTGCATTTTTAAAAGTTGCATTCTCACACCTGAATAAAACTATGGTCTCATAGTAAGCCCTGGTAATTAAACATCATTATTCCTATAAAAGAACATGAATAAACATGTTACTAATAAATCATTTACTGGTGTCTGCTTTCCATTCACTCTTTGGAGAAGTCAAAGTAGGACATTTGTCCTCTCTTACCACATTTCTCTCTCTTGCTCTCCATCATCCTCCACATTAGTACATTCCCTGCTTTGTAGCACCCTGCCAGAGGAAGATTTGTGGCCCTAATTTCCTTAAGATCCACCATAAACCTGCCCGCTTTGTCTGCAGGGGGACTACTGGGTTTGAAATATGGCCCCTGCTGTCATGGTCTTGCTGATTGAAGAACCCAGCGGAGGGAGTCTGTGATCGTAATGTTGACATACTTGTGCTCAATGTCTGGTGTATATCATAGGAGTTTTTCCATGACCACTGATATGGATACGAAGGACAATATCTCTCCAAAATGATGAAGGCACTAATATAAATGTACTGAGTTCAGCAGGAAATTAAATTGCGTAGGCGGCCGATTCAAAATTCAAACATCCGGTTCATTGCACCAGTTCAAGGTGACCTTATAGCCATAAAACAGGCATGAAAATAGCCTGATGTGTAGAAAATGAATATGTAGCCACCTGTGCATGGAGTCTTTTATTTATATTTGAATTTTTTTTTAATATTTAAATTATATTTTTGATCTTTTTATATAACCACTCTCAGTAGCATGGACTGCATGTAGGTGTAGTTTCAGATTAATTCGGGAAAGTGTTCATTTGCAGGAATTGTTTATTATGGACTCATTAACATATAAATTACTTGCACACACAGCCAGAACATTTGGGGCTTTTAAAAACATGAAATGAGATAGGTAGGGCAGTAATAGTCCAATGATATCAATTGCTTGTGCTAAACAACCACGAATTCCCTTCATATTGTTTGTGAAATGTTTGTGGAATTCAAGCATGAAATGAGCTCAAAACAACAATGCTTACTTTCCTCCATCTTCCAGAACATCAGTAACTACCAGCAGCCAACAATTAATGTTTCTTTTTTAATCCCAGTATGAAGTCCTTGAGCAGATTTCACAGGGCTTTTTTTTCTTTTGCCTTTTTCCCTTTTCACTTATTACTCCGCATTTTAAATAAAGTGATTTTTATTTGCTCATTATTGAAACCTGAGGTGATTTATCCTGATTATTCAGACAATTTATGGCCAAATGAGTGTTAATGTGGTAATCACTGCACTTTTGAATTCTTTACTCTGATGTTTCTTAATTTTATTACGGAAGCTCTGATAGTATCTTTCTTATATTTATCAGTCATTTCTAATTTACAGGGACTCGTATCGCAGATGCCCAACATATTCATTCATTCATTCATTCATTTATTTGCCGAACCACTTAATCGTACTAGGGTCATCGGGAGGCTGGAACCTATCTCAGTCGACTCTGGGTGAAGGTGGCGTACACCTTGATCAGCTCGACAGTCCATCGCAGGGCCAACTCATATGCAACCATTCTGTCTTACACATGGGGCAATTTGGAACAGCCAATTAGCCTAATGTGCATGTGCTTTGACTGTGGGAAGAAAATGGGATTACACCGAGGAAACCCACAGAAGCACCGGGAAAACATGCAAACTACACACAGAAATGACGTTGCCAATCCCAAAACTCGAACCCAAAACCTTTTCCGTGCTAACCATAATACCACCATGCTGCTATATCATTCATTATAATATAAATGAAATCTTCTTACTCAACAAAGAAAAGTATCATAATTGTTGACAGAGTGATGTATTCAGGTTATAAGATATCTATTTAGAGATTTTGAAGGAGTATCCAGTGTCAACACTATGTAGCAGTCAGCAAATGGCTGTAATTTATACGTTTTCCTATCAAAGGAAGTTCTAAACACAGAGGACATTGACTAGAGTTCTCACTAACTTCAGGAGAAAGTAAAAGAAAGACTGATTAAAGTGGCTATAACAATAAGTACTAATTTGTTTTGTAGATGTTCCATAGCAGTAACTGTAACTAGAAACAGATAAAAAAACAAACAAACAAACAAACAAAAAAAAACAACGTATGACCCGTCATCCTTTAATAAAAAGAAAATAATATTTGTTGGTAAATTGTGGTGTAAGAGGGAAAAATCACTTCAAGATGTGCTGTTATAGGAAAAGAAACAACTTCACTGATTTTATTTTCCTAGAATCACATGCCATATTGTGTTTTATTCCTTACTTGCCATTTTAAATGAAAACTAAATAAAACACGCCTGTATTCATTTAAATGTGTAAATATGAGTCATAAGGGGGTCAGATTTCATTCATTCATTCATTCATTCATTCATTCATTTGCTGAACCTCTTAATCCTACAGGGGTTGAAGGGAGGCTGGCACCTATCTTAGCTGTGTACTGTGTTTGAAGGTAGGAAACAGCTTGCCTGTCCATCACAGGGCCAACACACACACAGCAATTCACGCTCACACCTAGAGGCAATTTGGAATACGAAATTAGCCTAATATGCATGTCTTTGAACGGTGGGAGGAAACCCGAATACCCTGAGAAAACCCACACAAGTACGGGGAGAACATGCAAACTCCACACAGAATCACTCACGCCAAGCCCGGGACTCAAACCCAGGACACTCTAGAAGTGCTAACCACTACGCCCCCGTTAAAACTGTCATGACATTTTCTGAACCGCTTAATCCTAATTAGGGTCATGGGGAGGCTGGCGCCCATCTCAGCCGACTCTGGGTGAGGGCAGAGTACACCCTGGACAGCTTGCCAGGCCATCGCAGGGCAGAAACATGCTGACAGCGATGCAGCCGACTCTTGACGAAAATCAGCAATGGTTCTTTTACATGCCTCTGACAGTGAGAGACATGGCTGGCCTTTGATAACCCAGTTAGCTGCACTGGGGGGACAGCAATGACATCCCGCTGATAGTGGAGCTTGAACCCCCGACCTTGGGATCAGTAATCCAGCACCCTACCACCATTTTTTTTATTTTAATGCTCTATAATATAAAACTATAATGTCGGCCAGAAATATGGACTATGTTTCATTTACTAAACAGTATCATTACAACTGAAACACAGCCAGCTGTTGTGTATTACATTTGGAGAAACAAACTACACCAACAGCTGTTCTCACTATAGGTCAATAAAGCAGCATTCATGTGTTATGAGCAGCTCATTTGAATAGGAAATGCTTTACAACTTGCAGCCAGCATTATCAGATATCAAACATGCAAAAGATGAAGACATCAGCCTGTTGTGTCTCGAAGTGAATACATTTACACTGTATTATATTCCATCAGGGGACTAGAAAGAAACTGTGAACTGCGAACAGCTGCCTTTGTACAAGCACTGGCCGTGCCGTGAGTGCTGAAATCAGCATGGGCCAGCCAGCCACACGTCTCTCTCTCTCTCTCTCTCTCTCTCTCTCTCTCTCTCTCTCTCCCTCTCTCTGAAAGACTCAGGCAGTTGTAAACTGCAACTTGACTGGAAAGAAATTAGAGCCACACGCGCCTCGGGGGAAGCGCTGCAAACAAAAGGCCTCAAAGCCTGCTGGGGCGTGACTTATGGTTGGGAAAGTGTTTTGAGGGCACAGGTGTAAACAGTTAATCAATGATACCATGAAGTTTTTTTTCAAAGACCATTATATATGTATAAATATAAAAATATATGGTAAAATAAAGATGATTATATGAAACAGGTTTGCGAACAGTGCATCATGACTGGACTTTTGGTGGACACATTTCTATCTAAACAAATGATGTCTCCTGTGAGACAGTTGCATAGGCAGCCAAACACCTGAGCAAACTCACATCGCAGGTCAAACAGCCACCTGTTTCACACCAGTCAAGCATGCAATGACAGGCATCTCTAAGCAAGCACAGGGCCGAGGAGTTGACAGACTTTGCATGCAGTCACATCCATCAATCATGAGAGGGTATAGAGTCTCAGCTGAACAGCCAGACGAGATTCTGGACAACACCAAGCTCTATAATGTGAAACCTTTTAAATGTAGCACAGATTAGATTTCACAGATTTATCATCATTTGAGCAATATCTTTCATATATGGCAGTTACTTCCTAAAAGGGTTGTATTAATTGGAGATAGAATGCTTAATGAGATGCTTGTGCTAACATTTCATGATGATCTTTGTGCTCCAGTGATTTTCAAGTTACAAAAATTTAATGATGTTCCTCATATACAGTGAACTGGGATCAGCCCAATAGAATCCACTGATGTACTTTGTGCCATGAATATGATATCTAAAGATAGGACACAGGTTCTATGCTACTCTTTGGACACAATTTGTCTTAGAGCTCATTACTATCATTCCTACTAGAGACTAAAAACTGATTCAGTTATGTATCATAATTATTTTCGCAATTCAGTTGTTGCCACACTGGCTCCAAAATACATTTTTTCATTCTTTTATTTTCTAAGCCGCTTAATCCTAATTAGGATCGCGGAGAGGCTGGCGCTCATCTCAGCTGACTCTGGGTTAGGGCGGGGTGCACTCTGAACAGCCTACCAGACCATTGCAGGGCCAACACACATACAGCCATTCACACTCACACCTAGGAGCAATTTGGAACCGCCATTTAGTCAACTGTGCAAGTTTTTGGACTGTGGGAGGAAACCAGAGTACCCGGAGGAAACCTACGCAGGCACAAGGAGAGCATGCAAACTCCACACAAAAAAACCTGAGTCGAGGAATCGAACCCAGGACCTTCTTGCTGTGAGGCAGACGTGCTAACCACTGTGCCACCATTCCGCCTCGATTGTTTCATTCATTTTTAATTTATGTATGTTTTAATTCAAAGTGGTGAAATGTTGCCCTTCCTCTATATTCCTACAGGTGGCGCACTCTTAACTAGTAACATTGGAAGGCTACAGCATAGCATCCAGTGTGGAAGAAGTGAGCAATTTGTTAACTTTATGTAGAAATAAGAATTAATTAACTTTTTTTAACATGGTTCAAGGTTTTAAAAAGGTGATAGCATAAAAAAGTAGAATATGTAGTCTGGGTGTTTATAGAATCGCGATACCTCCAGCATGTATTATGCAAATCGAATAGCAACTGGGTATTGTGATAATGTTGTATCATATGATCCATAGTGATTCCAATTGCTAATGCCTATGATATTTTCCTTCACTTACTTGCAATCATTGTCATTAAGGACTCTGGGAGTACTGTTTTACCAATATTGTAGTAAAATAGACAGTGGAAATTTAAATGGGTGTGTCTTTACCTTTTAAAGATGACAGTCACATTCATTCATTCATTCATTCATTCATTCATTCATTTCAGTAACTATTTTATTATGAGCCCAGAGTGTTTGGTAGGAATACACCCTGGATGGAACACCAATTTATTATCACACTGCACCATGCACACCATGCACTCTATCATACTGATTGGCAATTTATTGTAGCCAATGGGCATGTTTCTTTTCTGACACCTAAAAAACCCCAGTAAATCTTGATAACAACCCACATGAACAGACAGCAATGTGAGCTTGAAATCAAACACAGGAGTTTTCACCCATGATTTAAGTATAATTGTTCACTTGTGTAAAAATGGAGCTAATATTTTTGACACAGGTTAAAATAAAGGTGCGCTCACATGATATCGATCATGATCCCAATTAGCCCTGATCATATTCCGATGTTATATCGGAGGAAATCGGAGAACATCGGTACACATCGGAAAACAACGCTATACATCGGAGAACATCGGAGGACATTGGAGAAAACCCACTGGAAACGGCGAAATATTTTGACAGTGTTGAAAATGTTGTTTTTTGGTACATCAGGGAAAAATATCGGAGAACACTGGTACACATCAGAATAAAATCGGCTGAAACATCAGAGTAACATCGGAATATGATTGGCTCAAATGCATCTTAAGGGTCAGAAATCATAAACGCCCAAATCTCTACATCTCCTAAGTGAACATTATTGGCTGTCAGTCTACATCTGAGAGAGAGAAAGGGAGAATGTGATCTCTACACTCACTTTAAAATAATTTACACATGTATGTGTGCATGTACATTGTAAAATAACAACTGATTTCGCTTGTCAAACTTTTTGACTGGCAAAAAGAATAATTAGGTGCAACAAGTACGTGCTTGTAGAACAAAGACGAGTGAACAGCCCTGAGAACATTCCTTTGGGGTCAAATGTGAAGCTGCTGGAGAAGAAAAGATGGGCTAAAGAGAGCTCAGCAAATATACTACCTGCTGACAAATGACGCATTCAGACAGGCATAATGAGAGAATGAGTGATACAGTAAACTACACTGAGCTTGCTCTCGTGGCTGGGTCATGTCAGGAAGAAGATTAGGAGAATATCATAGCAAGTGTAGACCTCAAGATCTGGTGCTCAGAGATCCTGGAGTAACCCGACATGCTTTTTAAACACATCAACATGGTTCCCATTGATATAAATAAAAAATGAATGAAATACATATCTTGCAAGGCCAGCTTCAGTTTATATTTGTTTGTTTTTCAGCAGGGTGGCATAGTGGTTAGTGTGTCCGCCTCACAGCAGCAAGGTCCTGGGTTCGAGTCCTGGTCTTGGGCGTTTCTGTGTGGAGTCTGCATGTTATCCCCATGCTTGCGTGGGTTTCCTCTGGGTACTCTGGTCCCCCCCAATCCAAATAGGTAATTTGAATTAATTGGCTATTCCAGATTTGCCCCTTAGTGAGAGTGCGACTGTGAGTGTTGGCCCTGCGATGGACTGGCAAGTTTTGGCTGAGATAGGCTCCAGCCTCACCGTGACCCTAGTAGGATTAAGCAGTTCAGCAAAGGAGTGAATAAGTGAGTGTTTTTCAGCATGCTTAGAAACTCAAAATAAATAATAAATCTATTCGCCCCAAAATAATATGGATACTATATGGCCAAAATCTTGTGGCCCCCTGAACATCATATACATACTTGAGCCATGACCTCATCCCAAATGAAGACCTTTGGAAACAACTGGAAGACCAGCTATACTCCAAGCCTCGTCATCCAGCATTGCCTGAACTCACTAATGGTAAGGAATGGCCAAATCCACACAGCCAAGCTCCAAATTATGGCAGAAAGCCCTCCCAATAGACTGGAGATTATCATAAGGGGGCCTAAATCTGGATTGGGACCCATATATACTCATAAGTATGTGATGGTTGTGGCATGGTGATGCAGTCATTAACATTGTTGCCTCACAGCAACAAATTCTTGGCTCAAGCCTCATGGCTGACAAGGGCCTTTTGTGAGTTTGCATGTTCTCCCAGTAGGTAGACAGGGCACTCTAATTTGCGTGTGTGTGGGTGTGTGTGAATAGTGCCCTACGATGGACTATCATCCAATTAAGGATATATTCCAACCTTAAACCCAGTGTCCCAAAGAGAGGCTCAAGATCCACTATGATCGTCCAGGATGAAAAAGAATGAATGAATGAATTACTTTAGGCAGTACACTAAGGCAACGTAATATGGAGACCTGCTGCCCTCACTCACTCACTAATTTGCCAAACTGCTTAATCCTACTAGGGTTGCGTGGAGGCTGGTGCCAAACTCGGCGAAGGCAGGGTACACCCTGAACAGTTTACCAGACCATCGTAGGGCCACCACACACAACCATTCACACTCACACTCTCAGCTAGGGCCAATTTGAAACAGCCAGTTAGCCTAATGTGCATGTCTTTGGACTGTGGGAGGAAACCGGAATACCCAGAGGCCAACTCCACAGAGAAACGCCCTCGCCGAGCCCGGGACTCTTGCCAAGCCCAGGACTTCTTGCCGAAACGTGCTAACCACCACTCCACTGTAGCACCCACTTGCTGTCCTACAGAGTGCAAATGTAAATGTGAATGTAAATCTAAATGTAAATTGCTTTGCTATTCACTTCTCACTACTTCAGGTGCTGTCAGTACACTTAGGGTGGAAATATATACTGCCCGGCAAAAGTCACACACTCTAATATTTTCATGGAGTGCATTTAGCTTTGATCACAGCATGTAATCTCCATGATATTGTTGCTTCAATTGGTCAGGTCGAGGCTCAGCAACATTAATGTGGCAATAAAATGAAGTCAGCTGATGACCTGAATGTACTGAATGA
>JBCNYH010000003.1:24297379-24315934 GCA_039654325.1 Tandanus tandanus
CACTGCTTAGGCTGCTGCCCCCGCGACCCGACCCCGGAAGAAGCGGAAGAAGATGAATGAATGAATGAATGAATATATAAAAATAAATATATAATTGGATCCCATCCCTGCCTGAAATCGCCCCTAGGTGTGAATGTGAGTGTGAGTGTGAATGATTGTATGTGTGTTGGCCCTGCAATGGTCTGGCGAGCTGTTCAGGGTGTTCCATGGAATTTCTATTCGCATGACTTCCTTCAGTTATTTCTTCTGAGCTGAGACTGTAGCCCAGTCAGCAGAACAATAAACATAATCCAAACTACTGCATGCATAGGGCTAGGGCTTAACTAGACATCTGTGAACTCCACTATGTCTGACGTAAAACAGCGCATGGTTCAATCACCTTACTCAACAGTCAATTACTTTCTTGAACACTGATCCCTCTATACCATGGCTTTATACAGATGAAAAGCTCAAGAACGCTTGATGCCTACTAGGCATCAAAGGATCAAAGTCTGATTTGATGTCGAAAGATGAAAAAGAGAAGCGTGCTGTCTGTGGCCTCTTTTTCCTTTGCTTGAATGCATACGCTTATATGAAAAAGTTTGTGCACCCCTGGCCAAATGATGCATTTTCAGTGGTGGCCTGTGGTGATATTCGATGTGAGGGCCAAAATCTACATAATCTCTAAAACTAGACTGATAATTAATCTATTAGGGTTGAGAAATGCATTATATTGTGAAGTTTTAATGATATTAATATTTATATAACAATAACAATAACAATAATAAATAACAATAATAACATTAATAATAATAATAATAATAATAATAATAATAATAATAATAATGGGTGGCATGCTGGTGTAGTGGGTTCCATGCCCCACTCGCAGCAAGAAGGTAATGGTTTTAATTTTTGGGCACGGGCGTTTCTGTGTAGTTTGCATGTTCCCTCCATGCTTGTTTTGGTTTCCTCTGGGTACTCTGGTTTCCTCCCACAGTTCAAAGACATGCACATTAGGCTAATTGGCTGGTCAAAATTGACCCAAGATGCGAGTGTGAATGGTTGTATGTGTGTTGCCCTGAGATGGTCTGGCGAGCTGTTAAGGGTGTACCCCGCCTTCGCCAGGTAATAGCCTTTCCGCGACCATAGTAGGATTAGGCGGTTTGGCAAATGAGTCTGAGTGAGTGATAATAAAAAAAATAAAGTAAATAATAATAATAATAATAATAAACTTCTTCATCTGTACCATTTGTAAAATAAAACACACACACACACACACACACACACACACACACACACAGAGAGAGAGAGAGAGAGAGAGAGAGAGAGAGAGAGAGAGTGATAGGGAACAGCATTATTGATTTATGGGGATTTTGAAAATCCTGTTTGTTGTTGTTGTTTTTTTTATAATGAACCTAGCTATATATGTTATTTTATAGTAAATGGGTCATTTAAGTTAGATTTTTAACATTAATGGTTTATAAACAAATAAAACATTCAGTGTTTTTAAAATATGCATGAAAGCTTCTTTAAAGTCCATTGGAACAGTGCTGGTGAATCATGTTAGAGATTAGGCTGAACAAGACGAGAATACTCCTTTATCTCTTTTAAATGATCCTTGGGAAAAGTAGCCACTCGTAGACACGAGTGATGGATGAGACAAGCAGAGAAAAGTGGTGCGTTCTTCCAAATCCTCAAAAATTTGCCCCTTCTGAGTGTTTCAGCTGGAGAATACTTGACCCAGATTTTTGAGTATGCTCCTCAGACTTCCCTTCATGGCTCTACACATCTCTGATGATCATCTATCAGCGCAGATAAGCACTAATAAAGAGGATTTCATTAGCACTGTATCAACTGTAATTAAAGTGCAGAGGGATGAAAAGATGAAGCTGTGGCTCTTATGTAGTGAGGCGATCTTGTTAATAATGTATTTCAAGGCATCGTAAAGCCACTTTACACTTTGTCTTAAGCTAGTGAGTAGAGTGGTACATCTAATGCACAGGAAACTCAGAGTATAATCATAATATAGCAAATAATTCTACACAGGGCGGCACAGTGGTGTAGTGGTTAGCACGTTCACCTCACAGCAAGAAGGTCCTGGGTGTCATTCCTGAGCAAGGTCATTTCTATATGGAGTTTGCATGTTCTCCCTGTTCTGCGTGGGTTTCCTCCAGGTATTCTAGTTTCCTCCCACAGTCCAAAGCCATGCACATTAGGCTAATTATGTGTTCCAAATTGCACGTAGATGTGAGTGTGAATGGTTGTATGTGTTGGCCCTGCGATGGTCTGAGTGTCACCTGAGATGGGCTCCGGCCTCCCCGTGAACCTAATAGGATTAATTGGCTTAGCAAATGAGTGAGTGAGAGTGAGGGAGTGAATATTTTCACAAGGATAATAACACTGTGTGTGTGTGTGTGTGTGTGTGTGTGTGTGTGTGTGTGTGTGTGTGTGTGTGTGTGCGTGTTTGTTCTTAAATGTTGTTTTGCTGTTATAATATTCAGAAAGGGAACAGATTGTTCCTCCAGGCTGAATTCCAGCAAATTTTATTTTATAATATATTGTTATAGTTGATAAATATTTTTGACGTTTAGCAGTACTTCCTAGAACTGCTTGACTTTCCGATCTGAGCTGGGCAACAATATATGGATTTAAATATTTTTTGAAAGATCAATAAAGTCTATATCAAAATGATGGATGATAATAGCTCTCTTGATAACCCTGATTTATTTATTTTTACTGCGGGAACACTAACTATTGTATGTCGAGCTGAAATACCATTGATAAATTATTTAAGTTGCACAAGCAAGAGTGGTTTTAAATTGAATATTGGCACAACTATGATTTGGCCATGCCCATATTCTCTATAATTGCATGGTTGTGAGCAGGATATTGCTTTTATACAACAGTTCTCTAAACATTACAAACATTAACAAAAATTAATATTGAATAACTGACATTTTGGAGACAATGTTTCCTAATTCAATGTGGCTAAATGTTTTGTTTATTTTTGCTCCTGTAATGGAAACAGATCCCGAAGCTGCACTCACTGACAGTCTGGTGGCTAAATGGTTAGCTTAGTACTCACTGGACCCACTTTGAATTTTTTATGGTCCTGTTTAATGTGAATCTTGTGAACTTGGTTTTGCTTCTTCCTTTTCATCTTAATCTGATGAGCTTTTATATTTTAAGTCCACGGTTAAGGTCACAATTTCCCCATATTTTGATGTTTGATGTAAACACCGACAGAAGCTTTTTTCCTGTATCTATATGTACATGATTTTATTGTTATTATATTGTTCTTATATTGTTCTGCTGGTCCCTGATTGTTTGATTGGATAACTGTATAAATCAGCAGGTGTACAGGTATATAATATAGATGTAGGATAAAATTACTTCATAAGTAATTCAAATAGATTTTTATATCGCTGCAGCTGTATTTAATACCATAGTGAGATAGTACTATATATAATCTTTGCCGAAGCCTGTATGGGTATGAAAAATATTTATTCCCCTTCAAATATTCACATTTTGTTGCTTTGCAGCTTGAAATGAAGACTCACCCAAAAAATATATTTCCAGCTGTGCATCTTTTATCAGCCAAGTGTGATTACTAATCATTCTGATTAGTTCAGCATTAAAAAAGCTATTCCCATTCCGGTGTTTGGAAGTGTAACTAAAAGCAAAAAATCAACTATGGATGGCAAGGCACTGTCAAAAGATCCCAGGGACAAAGTTGTGGACTGGCACAAGTCAGAAGATGGGTTAAAAAAAAAGTTCAAAGACTTTACAAATTCCTAGGAGAACAATAATGTCCATAAACAAGTGGAAAGGGTTTGGTACTACTAGGACCACAAATATGGCTTGTATGGAAAGTCTTGACTAAACTTTGACAAAACACATCTTAAAGATTCTGAGGCCAATTGGAAAAAAAGTATTATGGCTTGATGAAGCCAAAGTCAAACTATTTGGTCTCAATCCTAAATTGCATAGCTGGCAGAAAAAATACAATAGACCTTACTATCCAAAAAACGGTATACTCTAGCTTCAATAAAGCATAGTGGTGGGAAAATCCTGTTGTGGGTTTTTCTCTGCAGTAGGGACTGGAGCACTTGTCAAGATAAAAGGAAAGATGGATAGGGCAAAATAGTGTGAAATTTGTTTCTGAACTGTTGCTATTATATCCTTCACTTGGCTTGGCTACAGATGCAAACATATTTTTGGGTGTATCTTCATTTCAAATTATTGTATGCATTTTTTGTTTTACTGGTGCTGTCCCTTAAGAGCTGCAACTCCTCAGTCCACTCCCTGCTTCATTTCATGCAAATGCTTTTATTTTTCATACAGTCTACATAGAGGCAGAATGGGCTACCATGGATTGGTTGGCTTTCAGTGGCTCTTGGTTTCAAATGAATGTGAATTGAATCCAACAACTACAGAAGCAAGATAAAAACAAAGTTACTGTCTTTAATTTTATATTCTTTAGTTTTGGATTCACACTTTCTGGGTTTGAATAAAAACTGCTGGGCTGCTCGACACACTATTATTTACAGGGTGAAAACTCCACTATCCTGCCAGCAAATTACTGTCCCACTTAATTTTCACTAGTAGTAACAGCATGGCTTGACCTAACAAGGTGAGTTAGACAGTGACAATTATAAGAAAATTTGCATCCCCATTTTTGGCCTTGTCCTCTATAGACAAACTACTGTGTGCTTCTTACTGAGTACATCTTTGTGCTGTACAGTGCTGTGCAGTACTTTAGGGGGAAAAGAGGCTTATAAAGAGCTGAAAAAAGTCAGAAGGATGCATTATTTCTGACTTTCTGCAGCTTCTTTATGATGCTTCTTTGTCAGCCTGAAGGACTGGATTGAAATAAATGATGGGTGTGAGGGCACAGTGAGATGTGGGATGCTTGTTGGTGTGAATTCCACCTGAGGCAGCAGTCTTTGATGTGTATAGGGACTGAGTGTTGATATGCTGTGGAGCCGACCGATGTCAAATAAAAAGGCGTGGAACAATCAATAGCTTTCATCATCTTACAAAAGCAGGCATTGTGTCTGGAGGAAGACGGAAGTCGGATTCTGGAGGTGATTCTTTTAACAACTATGATAAGTGCGTCAATTGTTGGCAATATTGTAGGAAAATGAATAACAATGATTTCATAGTGAAGCTTCCAAATTGTTTTTAAGAAACTAATTACTAGTTACTAAGAAGCTGGTAAAAAAAAAAAAATTTCAAAAAGGAAAAGAAAAAAGAAAAAACCCCAGTAACTTAATGTAAAAAAAAAATGCTAATGTAGCCTTTAATGGTTTGTGCTACAATATAAATAATAAAAAATTTAACTACACACTGTTCCAGGGTCTAGGGATAAAACCTGTATAATTAATATGCAATACTCTTTCACTCTTATTCACTCATTTTACGGAACCGTTTTATCCTATTAGAGTCGTGAGGAGGCTGGACCCTATCTCAGCCGACACTAGGCAAAGGTGGGGTACATGCTGAGCAGCTCGCCAGACCATCAGGCTAACACACACACATGCACACTCACATTCGCTCCTACAGGCAATTAAAAACAGCCAATTAGGCTAATGTGCATGTCTGTGGGCTGTGAGAGGAAACTGGAGGAAACTAACGCAAGCCCAGGGAGAACATGCAGACTCCACACAGACACAACACTAAGCACTTAAAATACACAATATAACCCCCTGTGTCATAAATGAAAATGCAATGTTACAATGTTTTGTTCATGATGCTCTACATATTTCTATAAACGCACAACGCTATGCATTCTTTGACTTAAAATGGTAGTATTATATATACATGCATGTGGTACCATGAAATAGAAGTGGATACAGCATGGCACTTTAGAAAGGCCTTGCCAGAGGATAAGCATTAACCATGGCTGCCTGAAGGCAAAGAAAGTGCAGCAGTGTCAGGGTTTGGTTTTTACACGACCTTATGTGCAATTTGATATCCAAGTACTTTAGTCTGTGGTTGTTGTAATGGCTACATTAGTTTCGAATTCCAATATAACTAATCTACTAATCTGGCTTTCAAGACAATATTATGACAATAAAACAATTATAGCTGCTGGTCAAAAGTTTTATGACTGCAGAGGGGACCTGAGTTCAGCTGACTGGGAATCTCTAGTTAGCTTCTCATTTTCATTGCCATCTTCATGCCAGTGTTGATATAAACATCTTTAACTACATGTACTGTAATGAAACATGTTTTAGAGGTGACCCCTAGAGCCTTAAATGCTGCTCTTTGTCGTCTGACTAAACCAAACCATTCTTATGAGCTCCTTCCATGTAATTTGGTTCACATATATAATGCTTAATCATCTTTTTACATTTCCCTGCTCTGCATAAAAGCCAGAACATAAGGACATTTATTATGTGGCAACAACAGTACGCTCAATCTGATTTTTTTGACACGCGGGCAACAAATCGCGTATCAGGACTGGGGGCGTTTCAACAGCAACTTAGCCGTTAGCTAGCTACACTGTGAGCTATGATCTTTAGCAACTTCAGGAGAAGGATTCTGCGTTTTCTTGGAAATATCCAAGGAGATAAAGAGTTTACGAAGTCCCATGAAGTACTTGCTGATTATCAGAAAGCTCTTGTTTGTCACAGGAAGGGAAAGAAGCCAAAAGCTGCTAAAGCCCTCACAGACATGGATAAAGACACCTTGTTTGGAAGCAGGCAGTTTGGAGATAACACCCCAGAATGAAAAAGGAACAGTGCCTGAAGTGAATTTAAAAACTCCACCAGTTTAAAATGCTATATAATAAAATACTTATTAACCTTGTTTGCTTGTGACCAAAAGAACGAGATTGCGAATACAAAATGAGTTGCCTTTGGAGGGTGTCTGGGCTTAGCCATAGAGCTTGGGTGAGGAGCGCAGCCATCTGGGGGAACTCAGAGTTGAGCCGCTGCTTCTTACCATCGAAAGGAGTCAGTTGGGGTAGTTTGGCCATCTGATTAGAGTATCTCCTGAACACCTCCCTTTAGTGGTGTTCCAGGCACGTCCAATTAGCAGGAGGCCCCAGGGTAGACCCAGAACTTGCTGGAGGGATTATACAGGTATATCCTGTCTGTCCTGGGAATGCCTCGGGATCCCCAGGAGGAGCTTGATAGTGTTGCTGGGAAGAGGGATGCCTGAGATTTTCGCCTAGACCTATTGCCTCCGCGACCCAACCTTGGATAAGCGGAAGAAGATGGATGGATGGATGAATGGATGGATAAGCTCATTTGCTCTGTCTTTACAGAGAAATCTCAGCCCTTGGTCCTTTTGCACAGATCTGCTTGGTCTGTCCAGAGACCTCGGCTGAGATTTTTCTGTACAAACCTCGCATATAAGTAGTTTATATTTTGCCCATGGTTAAGGATTCAAGATTTTTAATCATTCATCAAAAGATAGACGTTTGCCATGCAACCACCAAACACTTCAAACACCAGACATTTCCATGGACAATCCCCTGACACTCAGATCAGTGTATGGCACACAGCAGTGCAGCAGCTAGTCTTGTTACCTCACAGCTCCAGGGTCCCTGGATTTGTCCTGAGCTCAGGTTACTGTATAGAGGTTCAGGTTTGCTGGTTCTCTCCCATCTTCTGAAACTTTGGCAGTAGGTGAATTATTTATGATAAAACAAAAAATCTTGACATGTGTGTTTTGATTTTTTGCTACATTTAAAAAAATAATAAATTAAATTTAAAAAATGGTATTTTTAAATCAGAGGGGACTAACATAAGAAATGTTTTCGGCAGAGACTCAAAAGCATTTATGTAGGTCACTCTGGATGAGGCTTTCTGGTAAATGTTGTATAAGTAAATGTGAATTGTCTTTAGGTGTGTGAGTGTGTGATTATGAGTGTACACTCATAATGATTAACAGTGACTGAGCTCTCATACAAGCTGGTATACGCTCACTCCCCTGTCACTCACAGCAATCACCAGCCAATCATGGGCGTCTGTGAGCTCAAATGTACAAAGGGGGCAGATATAGCTCTCCCTCCGAGTGTGTTCAGCAGTTCGTAAAGAGGCGGGTGGTAGCATTGCATGTCACCGAGGGGGCATGTGCATGCTTACACCCCTCCCTGGTTGGTGGTGGTCGTGTGATAGGAAAGGAACTATTTGATGGGTGGGAATTGGATACAACTAAAATTAGGTTAGAAAAGGATGTAATCTCCTAATCATACCTTTTGTGTAAAAAAAATACTCTTCAGTATTATAATATTCACTATTCCAACATCCCAGACAATACACTGTGCATTGCATAACACACTAGTAAATTCCTTTTATGTAATGAATGGGTAATTTCTTAGAATTGTCACAGAGATATAAAAAGCTCTGTGTTTTGTGCTGACAGGAGGAGATTCCTGCATTCCTGAAACAGATGGTGACCTGTTCTGGATGCAAAGTGACAGTGGGACATCTATTTATCTCCGATGAATTGTACATTGACATTCTCACATTTGATGCCCTGATGGGGTTTGACACAGCTGGTTATTGGCCTGTCATTAAAATAATAATGCAGCTGAGAACAGAATACAGACTGACTGTTGGGTGAAATGAAATATATGGGTTTGCAAATGGATTCAGACAGAATCCAATTCAATTTAATGCTATTTTCATAGCACAAATGAGCAAGCCAGAGGCAAGAGTAGCAAGAAAATAAGACAACATAGAGACAGAAATCGTGAGAGGAACCAGACTCAAAAGAGACCTCAAATTGCAGAATGATGTGGCTCCAGCCTCCCTGCGACCCTTGTACGATAAAGCAGTTCAGAAAACGAAGGAGGAAACAAATAGTATACCATTACAGAATATACAGACATGATGAAAAGTTCTAAATGTGCAAAAAAAAAGAATATGAATGGTAAGTCTATTGGGCTTTTACACCCGAGCCTAGTGGCTCATAAGGCCGGTGCTTATCCCCAGTTTCTGTAGCGTGAAGCAACTAGGAGATCAACTCCTCCTGGATGGGACGCTAGTCCATCACAGGTTACCTTCCCAGTATTTTTACTGGTACCCATTTATACTGCTGGGTGGACAGAGGCACACTTGTGGTTAAGACCTTGCCCAGGAGTCTTAGCTCGGTGGGGGTCCAACGGGGATTTGAACCCACGACCTGATCGTGAGCCCAGCACCCTAACCACTATGCCACCGGCCCCACTATGAAGATGAATATATTCTGTTTAATTATATTAAGTATAGTGTCGTTATGAGTTAAACTCCACAATATTCAGCTGAGATTATTTACTGAAGCCAGAAGGAATAAATATTTTGGGGAAGTTTGTTTGATAGTTATGTAAGATTAACCACAAATATAGGATGTGATTCACAACTAAAGAAAGCTTCCCTCACTCATTTGCCAAGCCACTTAATCTAACTAGGGTCGCCGATACTAGGAGAAGGCGGGGTACACCCTAAGTAGCTCATTACAGGGCAACACACACAACCATTTAAACTCATATCCACACCTAACGGCAATTTGGTGCATCTAATTAACCTAATATGCATGTCTTTGGATTGTGGAAGGAAACCGGAGTACATGGAGGAAACCCATGCAAGCATGGGGAGAACATGCAAACCCCACACAGAAACGGCTGAGCCTGAGACTCGAACCCAGGAACCTTCTTGCTGTGAGGTGGCCGTGCGATCCACTAGACCACTGTGCCGCCCAAGAAAGTTTCACCTGCTAGAAATTTTACTGGGAATGTCACTGTGGTAAAATGGTCAGCAGAATCATCAGAACTGTATACTGACCAAAGATGCCTGTTTGTCAAAGAAAATGACACAATAATTAAGGTCTTTTAAGGGCTTTATGATTTTCCAAAATGTAAAAGAATGGAGAATTAGCATCCTTGAAAAGCCCTTTTAACATCCTAAATGTCTGAAGCTACAGGTGGAAAAATGTACTTATGTATACAGAGATTTACAGAGTGCTCAACTTTATAAACACCTAAATTAAAAATGTAGGCAATTTTTCCAGAAAAAAAAGGGATAAAAAAATCTATTTCATATTTTGATGTGACTGTAAAGTCTTATAGGGCAGCATGGTGGCATAGTGTTAACATGTTCGCTTCACAGCAAGAAGGTCCTGGGTTCATTTCCTGTGCTTATGTGGGTTTCCTCTGGGTACTCCAGTTTCCTTCAACAGTCTAAATACATGCAAATTAGGCTTACTGGCTGTTCCAAATTGACCCTAGGTGTGAGTGTGAGTATGAATGGTTGTGTGTGTATAAATGGTTAGGTGAGCTGTTCAGGGTGTACCCCGCCTTCACCCAGTGTCGCCTGAGGCACCTAACCCCCAACTGCTCTCTGGGCACCACAATTGTGTGGCAGCCCACTGCTCCAAGTGTGTGTGTGATCACTGTTTACGTGTGTGTGCTCACTTTGGATGGGTTAAATGCAGAGGCAATAATTTCCCTTGCGGGATTAATACAGTATATCCAAAAAAATATAGAGAAAAAATGTAAACACAGTCATGAATATTAATGGCATGTGTATTTGGGGAGCATCTTTTGTACAAATGTAGTTATTTCAGCTATAAGTAAAGTCTTTCAAAGATGCAAATAATCATCTTGTAGATATCCATTACTTTGCAGTACCGTGAATAAAATTAACCACGATTGGCTTAGGGCAGCACGGTAGTGGAGTGGTTAGCACGTCCGCCTCACAGAATATTTTGTTGAGATGGAAGTTTTCCATTGTTCCATGTTCAATTACACTCCTGTTTGCACTACGATTGATTACCATGCTTAACATTAAAAAGACCATATAACATTCTCTCGTTGCAAAGTACTGACCTGTCATGCTGTTGTTGCACTGTGCTAAGCCTAGTTTGTTCTTGCTACACCTGGTATTATTTTCTAGTTCTGTGTTTATACTTTGCCTTTGATCTTGTGATTAACTGTGTATGACCCTATCCCGTTGTTTCTGAATTTGGCCTTGTGCTAGCCCGAGGGTGTCAAACTCATCTTCCCTGATGGCCACATCACTAAATTTCAAGGTCATTGAGGGCCGAAAAATCACTCAGCATCTATTCAGAAAGGGCAACCATGAAATCTGCATGTCCATATTATTTGTTTTACACATTTGTCCTCTTTTTCTTTATTCGTTTTCTTTTTCTGACAATGCTTGACCCCCACAAGCTAGCTTACAATCTTTCCTGAGTCATGAATGGCTATCTGTTTGCTTGAAATAGGTTGGCTCCACCTAGTGGATGGTTGATGAATTACCTTTCATGGTAGTAGTTGACGCACAGAATGTATGATAATCATAGACTTTAAAAGCTCTTGCGGGCCACATAAAATGAGTTGGAGGGTTGGATTTGGACCGTGGGCCTTGAGTTTGACGCCTGTGTCCTAGTCTATGCTTACATAAACTTACATATACATACATATATATATACATATATATATGTATGTGTGTGTGTGTGTGTGTGTGTGTGTATGTGTATGTGTATGTGTATGTATGTAGATTTCCGTATGTATGTTGTATATATAGACATTTGTAATTTTTCTTATTGAGACTTTTATCTTTATCTTTATCTTTTTCTTTACTTGGTATGGAGCAACTGTGTGCACACAATTTCCTCCGGGATCAATAAAATATTCTGATTCTGATTCTGATATGGTTACAGTATATACAAAATGAGGCCAGATTTCATTATTTTAAAACATATGTGCTTAACATACTTTTCAGCTTTTTCTGTTCAGTGCAGTATTGGAGTCCTGCATAACATTATAACAAAAACAAGTATTATAACAAAAACAAACATATATTGAACAGAATAAAAAATAAAGATCAAGTTAATAAATATATATTAAAGAAAATAAATGTCAAGTTAGCTATATTAAAAACTCTTAGGGAAACTGTACGATATGCGGTTATGTTACTACTTGGCCTTGCTTGGCCTCTCTTGTGAGCAAGGCATTTCTTTTATTCTTTCAGAGACTGTTATGTGTGAAAATCCCAGATGATGAGCAGTTTCAGAAATACTCAAAACAGTCCATCTGGCACCAACAAGCCTGCCACGAACAGAGTCACAAAGATCACACGTTTTCTTCAGTCTGATGTTTACTGTAAACATTAAGATCTTGAGTTGTATCTGCATGATTATTTATTTGTTTGTTTGTTTACTTGTTTGTTTGTGGTGGCACGGTGGTGTAGTGCACGCCCACCCCACAGCAAGAAGTTCCTGGCTCCAGTTCCCCGTGCTTGGGTGCTTCTGTGTGGAGATGGCATGTACCTCCGGGTACTCTGGTTTCCTCCCACAGTCTAAAGACATGCACAGTAGGCTAAGTGGCTGTACCTGTTCCCCTAGGTGTGAGTGTGAGTGTGAATGGTTGTGTGTGTGTTGGCCCCTTCATGGTCTGGCTCCTTCGCCCAGTGTCGGCTGAGATAGGCTCCACCCTCCTACTGCCCTCGTAGGATGACTAGGAGCACTGTCAGTCTTAATCGCCGCTGTGACGGTAAGTCACGTGCTTCTCCACGGGGTGTATATATAGAGAGGAAAAGAAAGGGAGAGAGAAGAGAGAGAGAGAGAGAGAGGGATAAAGGGAGGGAATAGCAGCTCGGTGTGTGCTTGGTGTTCTGAAGCAGTAAATCGCCAGCCAGCAGCTCATCAGCTTCAGTTTGGAAACGACCTGTTTTCCTATTATTAGTCCACTTCCGGATCAAGTGCAGATGTGGTGACCAGCTTCAGACATCAAATCCAGCAGAACAAAGTAAGTCGCGATGATCTACAATGACGACTTCACAGGCACGAGACTGGCTGTAATTGATTTATGTTGCGCGCTCGCGCGTCCGGGAACGGAATGGCATTAACATGTGAGTGTTAATACTCTGTACCATCATTTCTTTGACTTTCAAAAAATAAATACATAAATTAAAAAATTAAAAAAAAATTCACATTTATTTTTGCAAATGAGTTTTAATGATCTAATATCTAAATAGACATTTAATTAAACATTTACTTTTTCTTACCAATAAATCCAAGAATCTAGGCTTTTTGTTAATCCAATTAGAATTAAAATAATTAATTAAACTTTACTTCACTATGAGGACTTTCTACATTCTACAAGACAGTTTCCTGGGGAAAAATATTTGTATTGTTTATACAAGAAAATTTGTGCTCTTCTGAAATAAATACAGTTTATACAGTTTTGGGTTTTGAATCTAATGAAAATCCAGGCGTGATTCCACATTTTGGGACTTTTTCCCATAACACCCCTCTAATTAGGGATAATAATGATTGCAGGTTATCTAGGGTCTAAACGTAGAATCAACTGATTATCAGGGAAAAGGGTTTAAAACATGGATATTTTTATGATGTGTTAATGTGGTTTGTAAGGTTTAAGATATTAACATCATAATGACACTTAATAAATAACGCCATGTAGCGTAATGAGCCAAGTGCCTACTGTTAAAATCTATTTCATCCCCCCAAAGTTGCTAAGTTTCAGTGATTATGATTTAATAAAAACAGTGAAATCCACATATTCTTATTGCATATAGAGATGCAGTTCACCAACTACCTGACTATTAACTGATTGTCAAAATTGCCCTTCCTGCCTATAGTGTCTTATCTTTAACCATTTAGCGTCAGGTTTTTAGTTATTTTAGTTTTCATTGTTAAAATAAAGAAAAGGTGGCATGGTGACGTGGTGAGCACGTCTGCCTGGGTTCAAGTCCCAGGCCCGGCAAGGGTGATTCGGTGTGGAGTTTTTTCCCTCTATGCTTGTGTGGGTTTTCTCCAGGCACTCTGGTTTTCTCCCACAGACCAAAAACATGCACATTAGACCAACTGGCTGTTCCACATTGACCCAGGTGTGAGTGTGAATACCCGTGTGTTAGCCCTGTGATGGTCTGTTCAGAGTGTACCCCGCCTTCACCCAGTGTCAGCTGAGATAGGCTCCGCCCTCCCTGTGACCATAGTAGGATTAAAACCATAGTAGGTTTTTTTTTAATCACTGTATTTTGTATTGGTGTTTATACAATACATATAATTGGTGATATGTTAAAAAAATGAATATTCTTAAATTTTTGATTTTCAAAGGCTAAATGCTGATGTGGCCCTGAAGATTATGAGTTTAATAAACCTGGTTTAGGTGTAGGTGAAATTTTTAAAGGAGACTTGCATTGAAGTGAAACAACCTCTTGCTGTTTATGCACTCCCCTGACTCTGCCTGATAGACCCCCCGATTCTCATATGTTCATGTTTGGTCCGCGTTATGTGAGTTAGGCAGCTTGATACACCACTTGACATTCGTCTTTTTTCAAGCACTGAACAAACTGCCATCATTAGCTTTCACTGAAAAAAAGAGAAATCATACATTCATCAATCTGCCCTTTCTATAGTACCTGCTATAATTTAGAGGGGTGTGTTTTTGTACTAAAGCACACACTGTGGGATCAAAAGATACAGGAAATAACTATTGAAGAAAAATAAAGCCGCACAGCCGGCAATCAGCTTTTGGCCATAACCAATTGTTTCGAAACAGCTGATATTCGAGGTCAATTGTTTCACGCCAATCAAAAATAGAAAAGGCATAAAGCCCATAAGGAGCAGGCTATGCATTAAGCGAAATGTCTGCAGTGTGGACCTGTTTCAGCATATGAAAAAAAAAAAAAAAAAAAACACAGCAGAACCACTATTTGCAAGTTGACCTCTATATCAGACAAACAAAAAACAAATAAACAACTGAAAAGACTCTCGTTTTAAAAAAGCACATAAAGTAGCTGGACGGCACGGTGGTATAGTGGTTAGCACGTCCGCCTCACAGCAAGAGGGTCCTGTGTTCGATTCCCGGGCTCGGGCGTTTCTATGTGGAGTTAGCATGTTCTCCCTGTGCTTGCGTGGGTTTCCTCTGGGTACTCCGCTTTCCTCCCGCAGTCCAAAAACATGCACAGTAGGCTGTTTGGCTGTTCCAAAATTGCCCCTAGGTGTGAAAGTGAGTGTGAATGGTTGTGTGTATGTGTGTTGGCCCTGTGATGGTCTGGGTAGCTGTTCAGGGTGTACCCTGCCCTTGCCCTGAGATGGGTGCCAGCCTCCCCACAACCCTAATTAGGATTAAGCAGCTTAGAAAATGAATGAATGAATAAATAAATTAGCCACACCCAAGCAGAGTTAAAAATTTACTGAAAACTTTATTGGGCGGCACTGTGGTGTAGAGGGTAGCACAGCCGCCTCACAGTACAAAGATCCTGGGTTTGAGGCTCGTGCGTTTCTGTGTGGAGTTTGCATGAGCTCCCTGTGCTTGCATGGGCTTCCTCCATGTACTCCGGTTTCCTCCCACAGTCCAAAGCCATGCACATTAGGCTAATTGACTATTCCATACAACCCCTAGGTGTGGATGTGAGTGTGAGTGATTGTGTGTGTGTGTTGGCCCTGCGATGGTCTTCAGGGTGTACCCTGCCTTTGCACAGTGTCGGCCGAGATAGGTTTCATCCTCCCCGTGATCCTAATAATAAGATTAAGCGGTTCAGTGAGTGAGTGCATTGGTGAAACCTTTTATATTTTATTTTTATATCTCTATATTCAAATCAGGACTTCCTGCTCTGGAGAAACACAGACACTGCTGTAATGCTGCATTTTGATGTTACAGAAAAGGTAGAAAACTGAATTTTTCATGATTTTCATTCGAGTAGCTTTGGGGAATCAGTGTTACTGCATTTGAAGCTCAGGCACTTGATGTTCTCCAAAAAAAAGTGATTCATAAACACTAAAACTATTTCATATTATTTCTCATGGAATCGTCCACACCCACTTCCACAGTTATGTAATCGACCACGGTAATAAACTTAACAGTTTTTATATTTAAATATTGTTGATTTTTGTTGATTTTTAATCTTGGCTTGTATACTGAAATAGTCTGAATTAGTTTGCTGTGGGAGATATTGGTTAGTGATAATGGATAGTGCTAGTTGGGTGATAATTAACAATTTTGCACTGAAGGTGAGGGGGAAGTCTCTGAATATTCCTCGAGATGGAATGTCAAGGGTAGTATTCATTCTAGTGACATTCACTGAGCCAGAGGTACATAATTGTTTCATCATATACTACATAAGCTTCTAAGCAAAAAAAAAAACAAAAAAAAAATTTCACACTGAAATTAGATATTTATGGTTTATTTATTAATCTTTTTAAATCACTACAGGTGCAGGTAAGCGCCCAGTGCAAACAGGTACAGAGCATAAGAGCTAAGTAAACAGCGCCGCCTTAAACCGTTTTAAGAGTTTTGGTAGTACTATACGAAAACATAATGAAAAGCAAAATAAAATGAGATTTTTATAGTTTATATTTAAATTTTTTAACCCTGACTGGTTAGGTGACCTCTATGTTTTCAGCTGAGTTAATAAATTCTAAGGAGTGATAAGCACACTCATCCAGAGTTCAGTACATACTGCATGACACATGAGGAAATCAGTTCCATAAAGGTGTGTTCGCAGACTGATTAAAAATTTTTGTATGAACTATAAGGAAACATAATGAAAAGCAAACTGAAATGGGATATTTATCATTTATATTTACAAATTGTAACTGTGACAGAGACGGTTCAGGTGAGCCGTGTGCTTCGACATGAGCTAACGGAGCAGAGCTCCGTACATGCTGTGGAGCTAGCAGGAGTGATTTTAGCATTCTCATTCAAAGCCTATATGCTACATGAACACAGAAGGAAACCGGATCTGTAAAGTTGTGCTCGCGCACCAATTCAAAATTTTAGTATATAGACTATTTAGACCACACAGCAAGAAGGTCCTGGGTTTGAGTCCCAGGCTCGGATGTTTCTGTGTGGAGTTTGCATGCTCTCCTTGTACTTGTGTTGGTTTCCTTCGGGTTCTCCAGTTTCTTGCTGCAGTCCAAAAATATAAAAAATATGCACATTAGGCTAATTGGCGGTTCCACATAGGTGTGGATGGGAGTGTGAACCAGTGTGTGTGTGTTGCCCTGCGGTGGTCTGGTGAGCTGTTCAGGGTGTACCCCACCTTCAACCTGTGTTGGATAAGATAGGCTCCAGCCTAACCGTGACCCTAATAGGATTAAGCAACTTGGCAAATAATTGAGTAAGTAAGTATACACTACTTTTTTAAAGGTAACTTACATAACTGAAATAAAGTTTATAATTTCAAACACCACTGAATATTTAAAGTTGTTTGAACCAGCTTCAGTCTTCTTACATGGCATTTCTCTGGGTAGAACATGCCATTCATTATATGTAGATATCCTAAAGGTAGACAGAAAACTTTAGTGATATAACTTATAAATTTTGATTTAACAAGAGCAGATCAAATGTGTTTCGACTCTTCAGGCAAAGATTTATCTGTTTTCCAATTGCAGATAAATTCAGGTCAGTGGCTTACCCTCCAAGAAGCTGAAAGATCCGTGTGTAGCCTGCAGGCTTGCTGATTTGATGGACAAGATGTCTGTACCCACTCCACAGTACCTCCTGAGCTCCAGGCATTTGTCTGGAATCCAGATGGTACTAATATTCTCTCTTACACACCATGCATTTTGCCATGATCAAGGCTATATCATTAAGGCTACCCTCCAACTTGTGGTGCAGTATAATAAATCTTTTATGGCAGTTGGGGAATGGGGTCATTTGGAAAATGCTAATCAAGCATATGCTAATGACAGCTTGTCATTTTATTGTTTACCCTTTCTACATCAAAGCATAATGCAAAGAAAGAATACGGAGAATGTGCACCCACTGGCCACTTTAATAGCCCATTCATGCAATTATCCAATCAGCCAATCACGTGTCAGCATTGCAGTGCATAAAATCATGCAGCTACAGGTAAAGAATGTGAGTTAATGTCCAAATAAAATCTCAGTAAAAGGAAAGTTTTGATCTTTGTCTTCAGAATGGTTTGACTTGTCTCTAGAAATTTTCATGCACAGCTGCCTCTAGAGTTTTTTTTTTTTTTTTTTTAAGAAATGTGAAACAAAAATACAATTCTGAGAGCGGAAATCCTTCTTTTGATGATAGAGGTCAGAGGAGAATGGTCAGATTAGTCTAAGCTTAGAGGAAGTCTGCAGTAACTCACAATCACTCTTTACTTTTTAACTGTGGTAAAAAGAAAATCATCTCAAAATGCACAGTATACCAAACGAAACCGTGAGGCAAATGGCCATCAATAAAGGACCACACTGGGTTCCTCTCCTGTCAGGCAAAATGTTAGGAGGCTACAGTGCAGTGCACACTGGGTCACTGAAACTGGACAGTCGCTGATTGTAAAAACAACACCCAGTCTTTTTTCTAATATTTATTGTATTATTGCACCTGAGCCCACTACATCTTCAGATTCCCATTGTACAGGGGTTCATAATAAAGTGGTGAGTGTTGTCTTTTCTTGTTGTTTAGCAGAAGACCAGGAAAAAAAGGGATGAAAAAAATCTGACACAATCTGTTTTTTTCTCAGAAACTGATTGTCCTTCATATGTGGTCTTGATTATTATCAGAAACAGCACATCATGTTTTTGTTTTTTTGGTGTGTGTGTGTGTGTGTGTGTGTGTGTGTGTGTGTGTGTGTGTGTGTGTGTGTGTGTGTGTGTGTG
>JBCNYH010000003.1:24336844-24347840 GCA_039654325.1 Tandanus tandanus
GGCTGAGATGGGCGCCAGCCTCCCCGCGACCCTAATTAGGAATAAGCGGTTCAGAAAATGAATGAATGAATGAATATGTACAAAGTCGAGTTTCCAGAGCTTCGAAAGTTCCTTTTCTGCTTGTTTACAGATCGGCTGGAAGAGGGAAAGCATTTTAAGTGATCACCTATTGGTTACCGGGGGCTGAGAATGGAAAGAGAAAGAGAGGAAAGGGAACATACATACAAAAAAAGGTGGAGAGGAAGGCAGAAGATTGAGGGAGGGAGGGAGGGAGGGAGGGAGAGTAAGAGAGAGAGAGAGTCTGAGAGAGAGAGTGCACAAGAGAGTCAGGGGAGTGGAAGTGACACACACACACACACACACACACACACACGCGTGCGCTCTCTCAGTTCAATCCGGTGAGACAGACACAGTGCCTCCATCTCAGTGCGTATCTCTGTTACTGTCTGTGTGTCTCTAATGCTGAGCTCAGCCTGTTTACCAAGATGCCTCAAAGAAAAAGGAGTTTTACTTTTGGAGCATATGGAGGGTAAGAAAAACTGCCATATTTTGCTTTATAATTCCCATGTTTAAGTGTCCAGACTTTTATTTATGCTGTGCAGCACAATAATGGCTGCCCCCAGTATTGTCCAGAGACTATTGGCTATCCTGAGAGAATGCTTATCTTGGTTTAACACGACATTAAAGACACTTGTACCAGTTTTAATGTATCATCAGTGACAGACTAAGATCTCTAGCCCAGGCCATGCCAATTAGCCATCATGGAAGGAGGACTCTTTAAAACCCATCACAGAAGTGGGTATAATTCAGTCTGGATTAAATTAGTCTGTGTAGCTGTTTGCAGCAGAAACTGAGATCCAGACAGATCGGCTAACTGGTCAGAGAGCATCACACAATCACACACTGTTTACCTTCTTGGCCAACTCATCTGGTCTTGAATATGTCTCTCTTGAGTTGTTTGTTAGCTTACCAGAAGAAGGCACCAAAAAGTGGTATTTAAGATTGACACATGTACAGACAGCAGGAGACACTGACACATCAATAGGTTCCAGGAGACCCTGAGCGAAATTCTTCTGTCTGCTCATCTGTGGAGGAGTGTCCCACTTGAGTCAACAGGTGCAAGGCTACCGATTCCGAACGCTGTCTCATCAAGGACGAGTTCTGTCCGTTCCTGTGCCTGTGGCTGGAACGCTGACGAGAGAATGGCAACTGTCCCAGAAATACAGAAGACATTTCTGCCTGTGAAAGGGCAATTCTTTGTTCTTTGGGATTTTTTTGCTTCAGTTGTCAGACATTTTTTGGGCAAAAGATCACCATATTGATTATTTCTCTTTCTTTTTCAAAATGCAGTCTTTTGACCTTTTATTGATGCTTGTTATTTCTAGTCCCAGTGGGTAATAACGTCTCCATAAAATGTCATCTTGAAAAATTGCATGCCGTCGTAATATACTTGCTGACCAGCATCCATGATCTCTTAATTTAAAACGTGTTTCTATTATCTGCTTCTGAATCTGAAGTAAAATAGGGAAGACACTTGTATTAAAGAACATCCAAGGCAGGAGTGAATTCATCAAATCTGAGTGTCTGGGTTCAATCATGTATTTAAAGCATTACCATTTTCTTTTTTTACATGGCCAGTCATGCATCATTCCATGCACTCTTAATGGATCTACATGAAATATACAGTGCACTTAGGATTTGTCCCAGACCCAGAAATGCTCAAACCCCCACTTTATCTCACTCACTCACTGTAGCATAGCCCCTAGAGCAGGGCCAGACAGTCTGGGCACAAGCTGATTGGTTGACTCATACCAAGTCTTTGTGTGCTGTTGCTGCCACAATGCCAGTGGTAAAGCCCAGCTCTGTGTGGACCTTTTCCAGGAACAGCCTCGTGGAACAGGACATTTGTTGTATCAGATTTAATGTGGCCAGAGAGTAATTGTAAGAATTCAGCACATTTTTTTTTTTTACTTACTTCTAATTATTGTATGTATTAAATCAGTGGGAAACACAGAATACAGCGAGTGGTGAAGAACAATAACTACTTTAGAAGGTCCTCCTGTGAGTTCTCCAAAATGAGTATGTTATTTTAGCCAATTACTTTTGGATACATAAAATGGTCGTTCCATAGTGGTGAAAGTTCATAAGTTTGTGCACCAGTTTGAATTTTCGATATTTCTGCCTAAACGTGACACAAACATCATCAGGGAAAAAAATGGAAAGAAAAATATATTATATTCTGTGATTTATTTATTGAGAAAAATGGTTCACTGTTACATATATGTGAGTGGCGTCAAAAGTATGTGAACTTCTAGGATTAGCAGATATATATCGAAAGTGACATTATTGTCAGGTGTTTTGAATCAGTGGGATGACAGTCAGCTGTTGGGTGGGTGCCCTGTTTTATTTAAAGAACAGTTATTTATCTGATCTTCACAACACATCACCCATAATTTGCCAATTAGTGATCTAAACCTACATCTGCGTTCATGCAAAGCTGCTTTTTGAAAATATCTGATGGTTAAAGATTGCCCCTAGGTGTGAATGCTAGTGTATATGGTTGTGTGTCTGATGGCCCTGTTATGATCTGGCGAGCTGTTCAGGGTGTACCCCGCCTTCGCCCAGTGTTGGATGAGATAGACTCCAGCTTCCTTGCGACCCTAGTAGGATTAAGCGGTTCGGCAAATGAGTGAGTGAGTATTTGATAAATTATGAAAAGTATCAGCCAGATATTTCAATGCTTTGGAAAACAGCTAGAAAATAATCAAGAAATTCCCCTAGCTAAAAAAATACTTCATTAACCTTCAGTATCGTTAGCTAGCTACTTAGCTAGTTAGCTGCAATATAAAGTACCTTTCATCATGCTTCTACCTTCTTTGTCAAAACAACTAGGTGATAGTCAGGTAATTTTACCAGCTAACATTAGGTTTACACTAGTAACATTGAATATCGCCAGCTAGCTAACTTACCTATTTAGCTACAACATGCCAATTGGGAAGAATTTATTTTTGTTATACACTTATGTTATATGTAAATTTGTACCAGCCTACAATTTTCTTCCAGTGTTTAATTTTTTACCAGTATATCATTAACATTTATGGCATTTAGCAGACACCCTTATCCAGAGTGGCTTACATTTAT
Source organism: Tandanus tandanus (assembly GCA_039654325.1). Classification (NCBI taxonomy): domain Eukaryota; kingdom Metazoa; phylum Chordata; class Actinopteri; order Siluriformes; family Plotosidae; genus Tandanus; species Tandanus tandanus. Next base: position 24,339,986 of record JBCNYH010000003.1, read on the forward strand.
CATTTTTATACAACTGAGGTTTAAAGGCCTTGCTCAAGGGCCCAAAAGTGGCAACTTAGCGGTACGGGGGAGTGAACCCCGACCTTCAGATCAGTAATCCAGAGCTTTAACCACTGAGCTACCACTGCCACAAAAAGGACCCACTTAGGATCGAACCCGCAAGCGTGGCATTATTAGCACCGTGCTCTAACTAACTGAGCTAACCAGCCACATATCAGCTACTCCTCATATAAATTTAAAATTTCTACAGGATTCTTTAATTGTAATAAATAACCTTAAATATAAGGTAATTTCAGATCCAGCTTTTGAGATTACATAACCCTAAAATAGAAATTTTGACTTTACTTCCTCATACCCCGTATCTCTGGTGTGCCGGCGACATGTTGATTTTTAATAGATTACAATGAAGAACAGCAGCTCATGGCCCTAAGGGATTCCTGCAAACATAGTTACGTTTCAGATATTCTAAAAATGAAGTCAGACTCATCACTCAATGTTATCTGAGCAGCATAGGCATATGCACATGACATTCTTCATGTGCTTTTGTGTGACAGGTGGCAATGAGTCTCAGGGACACTCGTCCTGTTGCGCAACGTGGTGTTCTGTTGTGTTAAAAGTCAGTGACAATGTCAAGCACCAATGCAGGCCATGTAACAACATGAGATAAATAATGGTACGATGTTTATAATGTGGCTGTCATACTGCATTGATTCATCTGCCTGTCCTACTGTGGGCTCTGCTACTGCTATGTGTGATTGTGTGTTATTTGTGTTAGTACAGTGCAGCATACTGTGTCCACTGTACTGAGGTATGAGTATGCACATTCATACTTCTTCATACTCAGTGACTGCATTCAGCAGACACTGACAGTCTGAGTCCCAGACTCTTTTCACGGTCTAGTATTTGGAGATACACTTAAACTTCATGGTATTCGCTACTGAGTTATGCAGGCTCCATGACTTTTGAATGTTTTAAAGAATTGAAATAATATCAGACATATCTTGTTTATCACATGATTCATCACACGATTCATCACATTGGCAGCATGGCAGTGTGGTGGTTAGCAGCAAGAAGGTCCTGGGTTCGAGTCCCGGGCTCAGGTGTTTGTGGAGTTTGCAAGTTCCCCCCATGCTTGCATGGGTTTTCTCTGGGTAATCTAGTTTCCTCACACAGCTCAAATAAATGCACATTGGATTATTTGTCTGTTCCAAATTGCCCCTAGGTGTGAGTGTGAGTGTGAATAGTTGTGTGTGTTGGCCCTGCAATGGAATCCGAGCTGTTTAAGGTGTACCCCGCCTTTGGGCTCCACCCTCCCTGCGAACCTAACAGGATTAAGCGGTTTAGAAAATTAATGGATGGATAGATGAATAATTCATCCCATCAGTTATTAGAAATGTAATTGATGTTTATAAATGACAAATAAGTGTATACAATAGCTTAGTAATATAACCTAAAAACCATATTGTGACATTTTCTGACATTCTCACCATTACCATATTTATCACAATATACAGTGCCTCTGATTTCCTGTATTTATTTAACAATTATTCAAATCAGATGAGGTAAATGTGCATAAACGGTTCTCGAGAGGGAACGTTCGGCAACATCCATTGAGTCTGAGACCAATAATTTTTTTAGCATATACTACATGTGAACAGAAAAAAAGCAAACAAAATCAAGATTTCTATAGTTTATTTTTACATGTTTTAAGCATGACAGTAACAGGTGTACTCCATGCAAATGAACATATGTGAGACATCCAGCAGTGTGAGCAGAGCAATTTACAACTTACGGATATACTCCAGACTGGTTACACAGATACATCTATCGCAAATGGCTTGAATTTGATTTGGTTTCAACATACCTACCAACACTGAACAGTTTGGTACCACATTGTTTGAGTTTATAATTGCTATAGGAAGGTTATTACCGATTGGTGCCATAAATAATGATTTTTTTATTTCTCACATTGCCGCCTTTCTACTTTCACAGAGATAATGATAACATTTTTATTACTAATGTAATTTACAGTTGGCATTTGAAGGAATTCTGCTTAATTCAGTTTATGCTGATACACCACTTTTGTTATTAACTGAAATGAAACTGATGTCAGAGTTCCTCTTTTCATTTACTCCTTTCATTTTTGGGGTTTTGTGTGAGTTTTGCTTTGTGTGTCTCTCTAGCGGTGATTCTTTCCAGATAGCATATGAGCACCCTAGCAATTATCTTAATTGATTTTTTTTATTTTGTTTATTGCCTTATGAGTCATACTTTGATCTTAAATGTATAAAATATTTCTCAACAGCATTCTAGAGAACATTATTAGCATAGAAAAGGAAAAAGGAGTTGTAGCAAAGGTGTAGCAAAAAGGTATGAGATGTAAGAAATATAGCATGTGTACTGCAGTAATTGATTCATTATCTTGTTAAGGCATGTGATAATTATGTCTCTGACATTCTGAGCATTTCACAATGTCTTGTTTACGTACACTGTGTTATAGAAAAAGAGATAACATTACTAAAACTACCCACAGGCAAAAACAGAATAGTTGTCACCATAGGAACAAAGGAATTTAGGCCAGTAACAATTATGCATGTAACAAACTATGATATTCATTTGTAATATAGCTTTGGTTAGGGAATACAGTGATAATTAGAGGAGCTGTTACTTAGCTACTGTTGCTGTTACCTGTTTCTTTTGTATTTTTCCAGTCTCCATCATACTGTCTGCTTCATCAAACTTGTAAAGCTTCAAGTCAAGGTACAGCATTTTAAAGTCCAGCTACTTACAAGATTAAAAATGTAAAATTTCAAAACTTTAAACGGGCAGTGGTGGCCCGGTGGTGGGGTGCTGGATTACTGATCCCAAGGTCGGGGGTTCAAGCCCCACTGTCACCAGGTTGTCACTGCTGCCCCCTCAGTGCAGGTAACTGGGTTATCATGCCTCTCACTGTCTGTGGTGAGAGGCATGTAAAAGAACCATTGCTGACTTCCATAAAGTGTTTCTGCCCTGGCGTGGCCTGGCGAGCTGTCCAGGGTGTACTCTGCCAGAGTTGGCTGAGATGGGTGCCAGCCTCCCCGTTACCTGATTTAGGATTAAGCGGTTCAGAAAATGAATGGGTTTATATGACCATGAAAAAAAAGATCTAGCTTTACACAAGCATAACAATAATGTATAACATACAGACTAGTACTAAATATAGCATTCATTCCATGTGTAATAATTAACAGCTTTAACTCGAATCAGTATGAACTGATAACCTGGCGAGACATTGTGCCCCGAGCCAGCTATCAGTCATATCAGATATGTGAGTAGGAAGTGAGTAGAATAAATCTCCTATTCTATCCATGCTTCCCGGGTTGTGAGTAATAAAGCATTTTAATAATTTTATTTGAAAGCATGTTCAAGAAATGTATTTTCTTACCATCAAATACTTAACAAAAGAGCCAATTAGCCTCGCACAGAGTCTCACTGCACTTTTGTTTGCCACACACCACTTAACGATCCGGTCACCGGCATCAGGAAACGCTGAGGACAGGAGGCCTGTTCCTCACAGCAGTCACATTTGGTGGGGAAGTGAGGTGTCTAATTTAATTGTGTGGGGGTTTTTTTTATTTTTTTTTAACTGTTCTTACAATCCAATACATTTATTCCAAAATTTTTTTTAATTTTGGGTAATCGGTTGAGAATGAATAGAAAAGCTGGCTGGCTAGCATTATTGGTTATCTTACAGCTTTCAGTGGTTTAAATCGATATGCTTGCTTTAATACATTGTTGTTCCCATAGTAACACCTAAATTATAGTAACATATATGGTGAACAATCTACATAATCTTGTTTTAGTCATAATGTTAAACATAATCTATATTTAATTATAAATAAATTAAAAAAATAAGGGACAGTGGTGGCCGGGTGGTAGGGTGTTGGCTTACTGATCCCAAGGTCGGGGGTTCAAGCCCCACTATAACCAAGTGTTCATTGCAGTCCCCCCAGTGCAGCTAACTGGGTTATCAAAGGCCAGCCATGTCTCTCACTGTCTGTCATGAGAGGCATGTAAAAGAACCATTGCTGTCATTCATAAAGAGTAGGCCATTGGGTTGCCGTCAGCGTCTTTCTGCCCTGCGATGGCCTGGCGAGCTGTCCAAGGTGTACCCTGCCCTCACCAAGAGTAGGCTGAGATGGGTGCCAGCCTCCCCCCGACCCTAATTAGGATTAAGCAGTTCAGAAAATGAATGAATGAATGAATTTCCCGATCACTTCTCTGCACTGTACAAAATGTTTTTATAGTCTAACAGAGAAAACAGTCTGGAACTCTTTGTGCAATTAAAAAAATCCTTTTATAATATTGAATTATTTATATTTTCTTAAAAACTTGGGGAGTACAGTAGAGCAGTGGGTAGTGTTGCTATATCGCCTGTGTGGAGTTTCTGTTTATGTTAATATTTGTGTGGGTTTCCTCTGAGTTCTCTGCCTCCTTCTGCCTCCCGAAAACATGCTGTTAGGTAAATTGTCTAAATTAAATTACCTAAGTTAACCACAGGTGACAGTACGGGGGTATCTGCATATGTGCTGGGCTGATCTCTCATTTATTCATACACACACACACACACACACACACACACACACACACACACACACACACACACACACTCTCTCTCTTTATCCACCATAGTACTAACCCCGTATAATGCACTGCTTAAGACGAATGAATATGCTCATCTAAATTTCCATGTAAAATGAATAAAGCTACTTTTATCCATATTTTGTGTATAGATGATGTTTGACAGCTGTAAACACTTTATCTTTTAAAACCCAAGCTGGCAAACCCAGGTCTTTTACCCTGTGTGGCAGTGATGCGCTATGCATAATGTATTTAATTAATGTAAATGCAGAAGACAAGTAGGGCACTCCCTTCCCCGATGGCTCCATTATGTAGGCACAAAGCACTTGTTCCACTGGCCCAGATAAACCAGGTTAAGGGTTCTTTGAAGGCAATACATCACTGCTCATGCCATGTGCCACTGATCACTAAGGGCCATTTAATGTGTAGTCTCTACTGTTAGAGTTTCTACATTGTTTGTAATAAACTACCATCCCGAGTCCCCTTTGTCACAAAAAGCATTGCCAATAACTTCACATCCTGAGGTCAGTTACTGGGTAATCACACACACAAACTACACCAAACCAATATGGAGCAGCTGATTCAGGTCTGTACGGAGGAACCTTGAACTTTTTTCTCAACATCCCAAACCAATCGTGAGTAAATCAACTTCCTTCACTAACTGAAGTAGCCCATTTTGGCTCTTTTCTTGAACAGTACTTCAAACATGAAGTATCACTGGGCAAATGCATTGTGCATTGTTTATTTGCCCAGTTTATTTAATTCAATTGGTTGAAAAAAACAGTCTAGCACTCACCTGTCCCACAGCAACTTCCATCCAAAATGATGATCCCCCCCCACACAAAAAGTTTAAAAAAGGAATTCTGAGAGGTTTTCGATTGCCTCCTTTAAGGGAAGGATGCTTGAGAGAAACCCCTTTCTTTAAACAAGGTAAACAGACAGTGACCAACTATTCACTAACCTTTTGTACTTTTCTAGAGGAGCGTGGAAGGAACAAGTCATTGAGTCACGCAACGCACCATTCCCATTCAAGTGTGCAAAGCCATCTTGTACTCTAAAACCCTTACATTCTTTTTCACCAAATCACCTCAGGGAACATGCCCATAATGTATGCCTACAGACCTCAAGAAGCTCTTTGCAAAGAGTCTCTGTGTGACATTTGAAAGTGTTTCATTGACCCTCAGTTACATATCTGGGTTACATATTAGCCGAGTATGCAATGAAAGTGGAAGCAGTCACGTCCTGGCCACTGTTGTGAGCCTCTAAAGAACTGAAAAGGTTTCAAGGGTTGGCAAATATCTATTGATTCATCCAGGGATTCAGCTCTGTAGTAGCCCTTCTGACATCGCATCTAAAGGGGAAACCTAATCTAAAGGCAAGTTTTAAGTGATTAAGAAAGATCATCCTGACCCAAGTGTTTCATAATCTGAAGAAATGCTTTACTAGTGCTCACATCTGGAGTCTGGATTATGAAGTATCCATACCCCGCACATACTCCGTCATTTATAGCAGAGATTGATGCATCTGAAAATGGAATGGAACCAATGTTATCTCGACACCATGGTGACCTTGCCAAACTGCATCCCTGTGCTTTCTTCTCTCTGAAACTTACATCAGCAGAACAAATCTATGATGTGGGGAAACACGAACTGCTCAAAATAAAGGTGGCAGCATATAGAAGAGCTCGAACCATTGGTCCTCACAGATCACCCCAACCTTCAACATGTCAAGTCATCAAAAAATAAAGTCCATGTCATGCCAGATGGCCCCTTTTTAATGCTTTAACTTCAATGTGCTGTAGACCTGGATCCAAGAACTCAGATGCAGATGCAGACTCGTTCTGCATATCTAAACCTCCAATAATGAATTCTCCAGAAACCATCCTGTTACCAGTCTTTTTGAACCTCTACGCATCCCACTGTCTGAAATCACTGCTTAGTTGATCATAGATATCCCACTTTCCCAAGGATGCAATACTTACACAATGCTATGATTTCCAATAGTACGGTTGTAATTACAATTGACAATCGTGTCATGTGTCACAGACAGTTCACCACTACACCACTAGAGGGCACCCACTCCTAAATTGTGAATTCTTCATTGTTGATCAGGCTAATTTCCTGCCATGACTGGATACAAGGCACATGATCACCTATGATAATTAAAGTCTTGTGTTTTTTTTGTTTGTTTGTTTTTTGCTGGAAGAAGTTAGTAGTGATGTGTCTTTAATTGCACTTTGTGTATGACTCTGTATTCTCGTTGTTTACCTCTGATCATCTTTGTATCTGTTCCTACCTATCTTTATAGCCATGAGTTTGGATCTGCCTTTTGTAGGTACTTGAAAATCCATGCACTTGTTCATGACCGGTCTATGCATGTTTTGACAACATCATTTTCATACCCAGAACAGCTTGCCAAACCATTGCAGGGCCAACACACACAACCATTCGCACATCCACACCAAGGTGCAGTTTGGAACAGCCAAATAGCCTAATGTGCATGTCTTTGGACTGTGGGAGGAAACCAAAGTACCCGGAGGAAACCCACGCAAGCACGGGAGGTTCATGCAAACTCCACACAGAAACACCCGAGCCCAGGACCTGACCCCTCACTTGTTATGAGGCGGATGTTCTAACCACTGCACCACCATGCCGCCTTGTATTGACACTGAACAGTCAAAATAAAGTGTTAATTGTCACACTGTATATGTTTAGTGATGTGTAAGTGCAGCTGTAGAGTTATAAACCAGGTTGTTTTTATATAGGTGTACCAGAGACTCAGGGGATTGCCATGGTCAATCTCTCACTCTCACAACACACACTCCCTTCCCCCATTAGAAGACATCTCTAGACATTTCAAAGGGGAATGCACACACACACACACACACACACATACATACCTTTATGTACTTATTCACAGCTAGGAGCAATTTTTTGGCACATTAGGAGGTATAATGTCGGCCTTCTGATGAAACCTGCTATCGCCCTTTTCTGTCAAAATGAGATTATATGTGAATATAAATTAAGATAACCCTCTGCATCTACTTCAAAAGCTAGTGGCTCCATCTAGCTGTTTTGGTGGTAAATTCACATACATACAGACAGATAGACAGAGACAGATATCTGTGTGTATGTATGTATGTATGTATGTATGTATGTGTATGTGTGTATATATGTGTATATATATATGAGTGTATTGTGTGGTGTGTGTGTGTGTGTGTGTACAAGTGTGTATA
>JBCNYH010000003.1:24368123-24379928 GCA_039654325.1 Tandanus tandanus
GTGTGTGTGTGTGTGTGTGTGTGTGTGTGTGTGTGTGTGTGTGTGTGTGTGTGTGTGTGTGTGTGTGTGTTATGTGGATTTAATTCATGTTTTAGAGAGCAGACCTCCATCTGCTCACATTGTCATACATTCAGCTGACCTTTCTGCTAGTGGAAAATGGTTGTGATGTTTTGTGTCTAGCAAATCAACGTAGCAGAGTAATGTACAGTGTTGATATCCTGCAAGGAACCTATCGTCCTTATTAAATATTTTACTTTGAGCAGATACAGTGGCACAGATAACATGTCTGGTGATTTGTAACTGAACTACTACAACAGATTATTTTGCTAAAAGGAGCATGAAACATGGCTGCAGAATTCCGTTGGTGAGATCACACTGTCTCCTGGCTTTAATGCATGTATGATGTCTTGGGGAGGTGGGGGTGTCTGACCTTCAAGAAGCAGATGACAAGTTTAGATTGGCACAATCAGATTGGAAGCAGATTAGAAAAAGGTAAAAGAGAACACAAAATGCGAGTAGTATTGTAAGTATTGCTATTATTGTTTGTATACTAATCTGCAGACATTAGTTACATCTGGGGGATTAAAAGAATTTTCATTGTTAGGACATCCCCATCTGTAAGGTTTCAATTTCAAATATTCAAATGTGAAATATTGGCAATTATTTGAATCACGTGGCAAATGCTTACAATTACAGAGCCTCCTCAATATTGCACATAAGAAAGAAGTATTGCACATAAAGAAGCATAAGATAAAATATAAAGTAAAAAAGAAAAACTATATAATAAAAAAAATAAAATATAAACTAAAATGCCCGGTGGTAGGGTGCTGGATTACTGATCCCAAGGTCAGGGGTTCGAGCCCCACTATCAGCGGGTTGTCACTGCTGTCTCCCCAGTGCAGCTAACTGGGTTATCAAAGGCCAGCCATGTCTCTCACTGTCTGTGGTGAGAGGCATGTAAAAGAACCATTGCTGATTTTTGTCAAGAGTAGGCTGCATAGCCGTCAGCTTGTTTCTGCCCTGCGATGGCCTGGCGAGCTGTCCAGGGTGTACTCCGCCCTCGACCTGAGCCGGCTGAGATGGGCGCCGGCCTCCACGCGACCCTAATTAGGATTAAGCGGTTCAGAAAATGAATGAATGAATGAAGATAAATACAAAAATACTAAAAAGAAATACTGCAGTGGCTGTAGTGCAGAGGTAATGGTGAGTGAATGTACAGTGTGTACAATGAGCGTGCATATTATCGTGTGCAATTTGTCCAGTATTTCTGCAGTTCAGTAGCCTGATGGCTTGTGGATAGAAACTGTCCCTGACTCTGGTGTGAGTCCGGATGCTCCTGTACCGCATGCCTGATGGCAGGGGCGTGAAGTGTGTGTGGCTGGGGTGGCTGGGATCAGAGAGGATCTGCTGGGCCTTTCTTCCTACAGCGCTGTGTGTCGAGGTCCTGGATGGCTGGCAGTTCAGTGCTGGTGATGCGTTGTACTGATCTGACCACCCTCTGTAGAGCTTTGCAGTCCAGAGCATTACAGCTGCCGTACCAGGTCATGATGCAACCAGAGAGAATTCGCCTAATATTTCTGTTCCAAATTGCCCCTAGATGTGAGTGTGATAGCGAATGGTTGTGTGTGTGTGTTTGTTGGTCCTGCAATGGTCTGGCAAGCTGTTCAGGGTGTACCCTGCCTTTACCCAGCATTGGCTGAGATAGATGCGTCTCCCCGCAAGCATAATAGGATTAAGTGGTTCAGCAAATTAGTGAGAGAGAATGAGTGAATTTTGGTCTGAATTTTAACACCTGATTTTTGTATTTTTGTATTTTTTTATTTTTTTTGGCAGATTGTGTTTATATAAATAATAGCTTAAATATTACCTGCTGAATAATGAACATGGTACCGTTTGCAAATGTTTTTTTGTTGTTTTTTTAACAAAGGTGAATATTAGTGTTTTGAATCTGGAAGCTTTTTCTTGCTAAAATATACACCTAAAAAAATTGGACCATCATACATATTGTGGTGGGGTTTTTTTTGTTTTGTTTTCTTTCCAAATTGTAACAAATTGCAGTGTAGAAACATTCAAGCGTGGTCACTCTGACATGTCTTTCATTCTGTAATTCAGTTCATGAGATTCAACATGACATTTTGCATTGAGGACGTTTGGATGTGAACTCGTCACAAAAAATTTCAAACATGCTCTGACGTGGACCCTGAAGTCTGCACATGTTGTGAGAAGGTCGCAAAGTTGATGCTTTGCTCGCAAATGATTTGTTTTTTGTTTGCAAGGAAAAGCGACAATTTGAAGACTTCCACGTGGAAAGTTTGAGAAATATTTAAGACTTGTTGGCATCTGCCATATTCCGTGTAATTTGTCATCATTCATATTTTATTCGCATTTTGTTCCTGCTAATAACGCGTACATTAAAGGCGAATGGTTGAGAACAAAAAGAGAACAAAATGCGACTGATTTATGACAGGAGATTGCCCTTTTTTCACGAAATATCTGCAAACCAATCACAAATTACTCACTCGCAAATTGTCGCATGACTTTCTCACAACTTTCGTGCTATATATGTATTTAAGCCACAAAATATTCGCTTGTAAATGGAGTCGCAAAACATCTTCAAAAAAATAAAAAAAATCTAATGCACCTCTAGTGTGATCACCCCCTCTAACACATCTGGAAAGCAAGGACACAAGACAGATGTTTTGGTTGGTTTTAAAGGCTGCATGGGAGGTTTATAAAATGTAAACGCAATACACATCAGGATGAGATGGGAGTTTAGATTCAACTCAACTTTATTTGGTTACATCATCACATGGTGCTATACTATATCTACTGATATGTTTATCACAGAGATGCATAGCTTTAATTTTTATGAATGACTACAAGCAATACTTCAAATGAGTAGAGAAACAAGTATAATCCAGGTTTAAGGTTAACCAAAGTCATAACTCAAAACAAGAAATACTAAAGTATATTTATTTTCAGTGCCGTCTATCCACCTAGAGGGAGTAAGTATTAAGGTCATGTGATTTTTTTTTTAAAATTTTTTAGGCCACCTGGGAACTTTTAAAACAGTTTCTATTATCTGCATCCGTCTTCTCTCTCTGAATGGCATTGTGGGTCATTTGGGTTTGCTGTCTCTGAGAGTTGGTGCTCTGAGAGATGAGCTCCAACCGTGCAGTAAGTATTGGTTTGGACTGACTCACAATGGACGTCTCTCTGCACGGAGTCGGGTTTTTGCCCATGCTCATTAGGCCACAACTGAGAGTGAATTGAAAAAAGAAAAAAACGAGGGAGGATGTTTTGGGTGTTCCTTTTTTGTAAGAGCATCTTGTAATATTTTGCACACATATCATTTGCACTTGGAAATGCATTGATGCCAATAGTGTGAACTGGAATAGTATTCCTGTATCACGGTATCTATAAAATTAAATGATTTGTAAATGCTAAAAACGTTGTACAATACTTTCTGCCTGAAAACTGTGTAGGTGTATCGAAGCATACAGAGCTAATGTTAGTAAAGGGTGTATAGGAATGACAGACTTACACTCCCACAATGCTCCTCTTTTTTTTTTTTATCTTAAAAAGCAAATGAACATTTTTATTTATTGTGTTCCAACCCCAACATAAAATTGTGTGGTGGGGCATATGTGTAAAAACTTGTAGAACTCTATAAACTTAATGGCCTCAAATTGCAAAAACCTTTATAATCTTTGTTTAATGTGTTACCTAATGGTTATTTCTGCAAAATGATACATTAAGCAAAAATCATGAGAGATATGACATTTTAATTTCTAGCAGAATACCATTTATTTCTGGGTTTTGATTTGTTTATCAAACCCTGTTTTTATACATAAATCATGACTTGTGCGTGGTGTGCTGAACTTATCCCTAGCGACTCTGTGCTCATGGAAGCAACAAATTAAGGTAAAATTGAGGTTTGGGTGCAATTCACTGTTAATTCCCTTCTTGCAGCTAGCTAAGCTAGTTTAAAGAGCCACACTGACCAGTAGAGCATGTTATTGCAATATGTAGAAGTGGGTCACATATCGTATAATATGAAAAAAAAGGTTTAATACAATTTATTGAAATGAGTTTCAATGTGTTTTCATCTAACCTCCTACTCTCACATGACCTAAACCATCTTATAATTCATTTCAGGTTGAGAGTTTTGTTGGGAAAGTTGGTCAACAAGATCAAATTTCTACTTTTCTGCTATAATATGAGTTTATGATGCTAATATAAGAATAATCTTAAAATTTTTAAGAATAATCCACCATAAAAATAATTATTCTTACCAATTGATGTCTTGTTTATTAACTAATACTATTTACTATTTACTACTATTTTAATACTATTACTATTTATTATTCAATTCTTTAAAAATGCAGCTAGGAAGAAGATCTACTCAACATTACCACAATAAAACCATTTTCACCAGCTGTAGTTTTGTTCACATGCAGCCGCAATGATACTGAGTGTAGAGGAAAGATGTGAGACAGTTTCTTTGTGAATAGTGTTCAGAAAACCGTTAAAATTGGTCTAAATATATATTTAAAAAAAAAAAAAACAGTGTGGACCATGACATGGTTAAGTGTTTATAAGAAAAAGTTTTGTGTGCAACCTGTACAGTAGAATTTTCTCAAAGTTAATGAAAACTCCAAGTTCTACCTGGTGGAAAGCTCTCTAATTTTTAACGAAGCTCTAGTCGGGATAATGTGGCTACTCTTGCAGCTATTTACACTGCAATGACAATTGGCAACAGGCGCAGGGGGTGCTAATATCATCTGTTGACAAAGCAAGGCAAGTTCATAGAACACTTTATACTCAGTGCAATTTAAATCATTGTGAGTTTCAAAGTACACGAATATGAAAACTCAATGATAGCTTCTGGTTTTTTTCCTCCCAACTAAACATGTTCCGCAGTTAAATGCTAAACAAATATATGACGATTAAGATTACTGGGCTTTTGTATCTTATTGCAAATATGATGTGTATTTGACCTCTTTGTCCATCAATTTTAGTCCATTCTCTCTCAGTCTATCTTCTGGGTGTCCCCAACCACACATGAAGGGACTGACTAAATAAATCCTGGCTACCACCCTGGATGCACTTATGTAAAGATAAAATTAGTAAAATCTGCTTGCAGATGTTTATACAACTCATTCCCTCATGGGAGGTGAGATCAGCCGGATCCATCTGAGCAGTTCTCCAGTTGTCACTGTGTATTAAACGGGAATCAGTGTTGCGATGTAATGGTTAGAGCTGAACTGATTACTAAACTTTTGGAACTTCATGACATAATTCTTGGAGAGAGAAGTTTAGAAGAAAAAACAAAAGGTTAAGGGTTGAAGAAGGTGGATGTACTGACACCGCTAGGGGCTTTTTGATGTAATATCCAAGGAGCTTCTGTTTAATTTTTCATTGACAGGGTCTGCGCTACTTTTTTGGCTTCTGCCATGTCCACCAGCAAAGATCCATGCCTTGGAAAATATGGTAATTTGCCAACCTGATTTTTCATAGCTTGCATGACTGTCAGTATGTCAGTACATCCATACATCCCTATATCCATATGTGTACTGCAACAGGCTCTCTCGGGTTCCCGCAAGCCAGAAAAATGCAATTCAAAAAATGAAAAACCACTCTCTTGCTTCATAAATATAGTATCTCTTGTCATCTAATATATTTTAGGTTTATTTCATCCTAAATCAATATCCCACACATTTTTTCACCAGAGAAGCATGGTAATGCCACTATGCACAAAGACAGGTCTATGAATACATGACTTCAGACCTCAAACCTGCTGGACACCTTTAGTCTAAACTGGAAAAGTGACTGCACCCCAGTCTTCCTGTTCAACATCACTAGCTGATCTTGCCAATGCCCTTGTTGCTAAGAAGGGAAAAAGTCTGATAAATGCACTTCAAATTCAAGGAGAAATGTGTCCCATAAGTGTGATTATTATAACAGCAAATGTAAAATTCAATCCGGAATGGGGTTTTTAAAAGCAAGTACATGTACATGTTGGTCAGGTGTCCACAAATTCTTGGCCATAGAGTGTACATTTGTTTTAAAGTGCTGATTCAGCTCAAATGAAATGGTAAATGGATTCGAGAATTCCTCGTGCTAGCATTCTGAACAAGAAAGTTTAGGCCATCAGTCCCAAACCAGCTTAGATCTGTTTAAGTGGAACACTCAGAGAGATTTTCATTTCTGTTGTATTTGACCATGTCAACTAAAGTCGGAACCATAAGCTTTAATGGACATGTGCTTGTTACTCACTGTCCATTTGTGAGAAGGGAAAATAAAACCAACTTTTTTTCTTTTTATTTTTCATTCTTTGCTACTACTCCTTGGACTTTATGTACTTTCAGTTGTTGAAAGCTGCTAAGCCGTTCTCTAGCTCTGTGGCCTCTATTAGAGCAAGTTTGTGTTGGCATTGACAATGTGATAGATCAGACATTCTGTCCTTTTGGATAGTGAAAAAGATGACACTCACACATTTTCTCTGAGTGTGGCTTTAAGAGCCTGCTGTAAGTAGTTGAAGTAGTCATTATTATCATTTAATGGCTAGAGATTTGAAGTGAATTTGATTAGCTGGTTTGTTGTTAAGGAGGCAATTACGGAAAACACACCACATTTTCCAGATCTCAGACATGTTTCCGGGGTGAGGGTCCTTGTGTTGGTACTTAAAGCTCAGATTGGCTGCACTCCTTTTTTCCCCTCCAAAACAATATTTCCAAAGCTTCCTTTACTGTGTTTTTAGCTCCCGCTATCACCAAAGGTGAATGGAGCGAGAGCTATAGAAATATGTTCTGTCCATCTCTCCATGCAACTTGTTAGTGCAATAACTTTGAAAGGAAATGACATAAGATCATCAAACTTGGTGTCTGGGTCCCCCTCAGGATGAATAGAGTGGAATCGTATATGGGTCAGCTTGACCTTGTTTCGAGGTCACATGGTCACTTTTTATATATTGTGCTTGCCATGGCTTGTTAATGCCATAACTTTAAAAGCAAATGACATAGGATCACCAAATTTGGTGGACGGGGCCCCCTCAGTAATGTCTTGGTTGGGATTTCATATGGGTGACATTTACCTTGTTTCAAGGTCACAACAGTCAACTTGGTGAGTTAAAAAAACATTTTATATTGAGCTTGTGAAGGCTTGGTAGTGCGATAACTTTAAAAGGAAATGACAGAATCAACAAATTTGGTGGATGGGTTCCCCCAGGAAGGTCTCGGTTGAGATTGTATAT
Source organism: Tandanus tandanus (assembly GCA_039654325.1). Taxonomy (NCBI): domain Eukaryota; kingdom Metazoa; phylum Chordata; class Actinopteri; order Siluriformes; family Plotosidae; genus Tandanus; species Tandanus tandanus. Next base: position 24,375,379 of record JBCNYH010000003.1, read on the forward strand.
AGGTGCCTTTGACCTTGTTTTAAGGTCACATCAGTCAAGTAAGTCAGTTTTTCTATATTGGGCTTGCCATGGCTTCTTAATGCGATAACTTAGCAGGATTTCTCTTTATGTGGTGTAAATGTCCTAAATACAAATGCAACTTTTTCAACAACATTCAGAGTTCTCTAACTATTTTAAACAATTTTAATAATTATGTACATTCCAATGAAATGGACTACAAGCTCATTAAAGTTAAGCATACATACATACATACTAAAGAAACATACTAATTTAAGCTATATACTAGATTATTATTTATTTAAAATAATAATAACAGCAACATCAACAATAATCATAATAGTATATTTATGTGTATATATATATATATATATAGTAGTGTGCAGTGATGATTATACACTTAACAAAATAAAGATCAAAAAGAAATCAGAAACCAAGTACTAGTCAAGCATTTATTTTATGTAATATTGGATCATATTAATGAGAATAAGTAAACAAAGAACAATATATAATAATAAAAAAGGTCTCTTTTTACGGAAAAAAAGGTAAATATTTAGTGTGGCCACCCTTTACTTTGGTTACAGCATTTAATCTTTCAGTCATAGTGTTCACATATTTTTAATTAAAAAATTTTGTTTGTTTTGTTTATTAGCCATACTTTTACCTTAATATACTTGTCGGAATTATTTTTTTTGGTTCTCATTGCCTACAATAGCATTGTTCATTACATTTTCACCAAAAAATTATAGAGGAGTAATTTTTTTACTTCTTTTTGTTAGGAGCCCTTTAGACAAAAGTATTGGTGTATAATCTTCACTGCACGCTGAATATGTATATATATTATAACATTTTCTTTAACAATAGCTTATGCAATGGAGCAGCAGGACCCATTTGGAGGAGAAGTTAATGCTCTTCTGAATACATGCTCTTACAGACACTGGTGATTGGATAGTGTAGCTCTAACTGACAGAGGAGAAAGGAATCCCCTTTTAACCACCACGAGAACAGAGGTAATTACCACCATATATGAAAGGCCATGGCACTTCTGGGATTCTGACTAGTAATTTCATGGCAAGATTGAATTTCTCTTTCGCTCCAGTTCTCAGGAGACCTTTCAGCATTCATTTCCGAACAAAAATAAATATGAATGTACAACGTCCACCACACGGTATTAAGATAAGGGATTACAGCGAGTACAACATGCCTGTTATTTTGTTCAGGGATTGCTCATTAATCCTGTGTTATTTGTATGTATGTGGCATGTCCAGCTCGACCTTGCTTCCATGTCCTGCATATATTGCTGTGGCTTGTTTTGCCTTGAAAAGGTCAGTATGGGGTACATGGACTTTTCCACTCTCCGAGCTCATTGCTGGGTAGGGCACAATTTGCAAACCAAAAAAATCTCTTTGTGTTGCTTACTGACCTAACCTTGCATTTGTTTCCATGCAGATCAGCTGCATTTGAGCTTAAAATGTTACGGAAAGGAGCAAGCTGCTTTCGCCTATGCTACATATGAAAACATATATGATTTGTGTTTACAATAATGTTTCTTTCTAAGAGATGATACAGTCGGTGTTGACTTGAAAAAAATTGTTACCATGCTGTATTTCTAAGGTAATCTACTAAACAGCACTGTTTCCATGGTTTCCTGTTCATCATAAAAGGAAGGGTTAAAGCTTAGAGGAGAAACTGTACGAATATAGTAGATATAAACAGATGTAGCCATGTGGGTGTCTGAAAGAGGGACATAGACACTAGTATACTGAGAGAAAGAGATGTTTAAGAGCAAGTTTCATTTCCATTACTGATTCCAGTTACCTAAGCAACGGTTGCTGATAGGGAAATGTGTTTAATTACGGCAGAGGATAATTAAATGCAAAGTACGGCTGCATCAAAAAGCTTGGATGGGCAGTGTTCAGTCTCTCAGCGGCATTCTGGGGAGGAGAGAGAGAGAGAGAGAGAGAGAGAGGGAGGAAGGGAGGCAAGAGGAGGAGCTAGCAGTGGTGTGTAGGAAAGGAGTGAGGGGAGGGGGGGCATAGTGAAGGGAGGATGAGCACGGAGCTACTAGCAGGTGTGTGGCAGAGTTGAAAGCAGCACCAGAGATTGCACTGCCTTGGCTGGGGAAACACAACCACTGCTACTGCACTGTGAGTAACTTCTTCACCCCTTCATGTTTGAGCTTCAGAATCTAGTGCATGGCGATGATGCCCAGCTTGCTGGTGTTATGTTGTTTGGGTGCAATTGTAATTTTCAGTTTTGGGGTAACGGAGCAAACAGAGAAGCAAAGCATGTGTGGAGCACACTGTTACAAAGCTAGTTGTTCGGGTTCATTATGTGTTTGTTGCTGACAGCTGTTGCAGGGTTTTACGCAGCACAGGCTGAGCTCATACGCATGAGTCTGTTTGGAGCATGATGTGTAACCAGATAGCTCCTACACTCCTTACCCTGTGTTACGCTCAGTGACCTTGCACAGTTTAATTCTATTCAGTGGTTTTTTTTTCCTTCTTCTTTTTTTTAGTCCCCACTGACAAAGCTCTTACACACACACACACACACACACACACACACACACACACACACACACCCCTACATAGATGGAGGCCGGCACATTTTCCATAGCAGCAGCAAGTGGTATTACTTGTATCCAGTGGGATAGACAGAGCAGTGAACAATAACAAGGTTCTGTTCATGCCTCATTAGCTGTAATTAAGTGCTCAGTGTGTGTCAGACTTAGGCTCAGAGAAATGTTTAAGTGTTATTTTAGGACTTTTCAGTCACCGCAAGGTGCAGCTGTCAGCCTTCTATCCCTAACTCAAGAATTTCTGTCTGCAGCGCAGTCACTTCCAGACAAATTTGGTTTGGGGGGGGGGGATCATGTGCAATGAGTGCATCGCATTCAAAATGTGACTCACTGTCTGTCTCATTCTCATTCTGCTGTGGAGCACTTTTAATACCTTATTTGCTCTCAGTTTAAATCTCTTCCGGAAAGCTGAGTTTGTCTGCTCAGAGGAAATTGAGGGAAAGAGAAAGACAGAGTGAGAGTGAATATTTATTTGAAGCTGCAGTCAAAAAAAAACAAAAACAGAAAAAAAACCCAGAGAGCATTGCAGTAAGTCTTGTGTTCTTTAAGCAAGCAAAAGAGTTCATTAATATGCTGTTTGAAAGCATTTTTCTGAAATTTAATACCTAAAGAAAAAAGGAATTCGGCTGCTGTCAGTCTACAAGCATGTCTCCATCATTTGTGTTGCACATACAACATATTTCTGCAATAACGGAATTGTTTTAAGCAATACCTCAATCTATTCTATCTACTGTAATGACTAACTCAAAATTACAGATCTAGGTTAATTCATTCAATCATTTTCCGAGCTGCTTACTCTTACTAGGTTTGCGGGGAGGCTGGAGTCTATCTCAGCCGACTCTGAGTGAAGGCATGGTACACCCTGAACAGCTCTGCAGTCCATCGCAGAGCAACACACATGCAACCTTTTTCACTCATGCCTAGGAGCAATCGAGAATATCCAGTTAGCCTAACGTACATGTCTTTGGACCATTGGAGGAAACCAAAGTACCCGGAGGAAACCCTTGCAAGCACAGGCAGAACATGCAAATTCCACACAGGAAAGCCCGGGGCTTGAACTCAGGACCTTCTTGCTGTGAGGCAGACATGTTTACCACTATACTACCATGCCGCCCTCAGATCTAGGTTATATTTCTTTCATTTTTGTGCATGATGAGGAAGAAACCCCTTAGATATTCAGTTAAATCACACACTTCCAGGTTTTATATACTTTTATATGATCCTGATTAAAACAATGTTATTATTATCATCCAGCAACATGAAAGCAGAGATTGCTGTGTGGTAATTCCACTGTAATTTCAATAAACAAAATATTCCCTATTTCTTTAAAGACGACAGCTGAACCAACTTCTCCACAATCAACTCCTCCATGTTCTATTAATATTGCTGTGCATTTGCTCGGTCAAACAGCTTAATAAAAAAACAAAACAGACTTGTTCTTTTATTGTACTTTGTACTTGAAGAATGGAAATGAGTCATGTACACATGTGCCGCTTGCATTTTTGAAATTTATAACTTTTGGACCCCCAGGAGAAAGAAAAGATCCGGATTATTTCATCAAGTCTTAATTAACTTGCTATGAATGGTTTCTGGTTACTGGCTTGCTTGCTGAAATTGTTGAGTCATTTAAGTAAAAAAAATCAAAATAGAAATTTGCCTGATCGCCTGATGTTTTTCATTTTTTATGATATATTTTATGGCACGGTTAGCATATCCGCCACACACCAAGAAGGTCCTGGGTTCAAGTCTCAGGCTCAGGTGTTTCTGTGTGGAATTTGCATGTTCTCCCCATGCTTGTGTGGGTTTTCGCCAGGTACCCTGGTTTCCTCCTACTGTCAAAATACATTCACATTAGGATTTTTCAAATTGCCCCTGGGTGCGAGTGTAAATGGAAATGGCTGTCTGTGTGTGTGTGTGTGTGTGTGTGTGTGTGTGTGTGTGTGTGTGTGTGTGTGTGTGTGTGTGTGTGTGT
>JBCNYH010000003.1:24382336-24393542 GCA_039654325.1 Tandanus tandanus
GTCGTGTGATAGGGAAGGCAAAAAGTTGATGGGTGGGAATTGGAAACGACTAAATTAGGGAGAAAAATGGGAAAAAATCCAAAAGAAAAAAAAAAAATTTGTTATACATTTACTATATTATCTTTTGGGGTAGATTTGGGAGGTACCGTCATGGTACCTCAATTATGATCCATTTCTTTCATCAATAATCATGGAGATTATGATCAGTAGATGAGGATCCATTTAGCGCTATGATTAAGACTCGAAGCATTAGAAAGGATAGAGGCAATCTGAAAGGTTTGTTCACTCTAGGTCCATGCCTCATTCTGTCTGCCTGTGTTAGGTCAATGTACCTTACAGACACTGACTCCAAGTACCTGCAATTACAACAATATTTCACAAAAACAGGCCATTCACCCATTCATTCATTTTCTGAAATGCTTAATCCTAATTAGGGTCACGGGGAGGCTGGTGCCCATCTCAGCCGACTCTGGGCGAGGGCGGGGTACTCCCTGGACAGCTCGCCAGGCCATCGCAGGGCCAACACTTACACAACCATTCACACTCACTCCTAGGTGATTTGGAACAGTCAATTAGCCTACTGTGCATCTTTTTGGACTGTGGGAGGAAACCGGAGTACCCGGAGGAAACCCACGCAAGCACGGGCGAACATGCAGACTCCACACAGAAACGCCCGAGCTGGGAATCGAACCCAGGCCTTCTTGCTGTGAGGCGGACGTGCTAACCACTACGCCACCGTGTCGCCAAAAACGGGCCATAAGAAATCAATTTAAAAGATTGGCTATGAAAGCAGAAAGACTGTATTATTTAACAGAAACCACTTTACATGCATTATGAGGAAAACTGAAGGTTATTGAAACCTATTGCATTCTGTCGTGCTTGGCATTTCCACTGCTGTTAATGATAAGACTTTATGATAATGAAGGATTGGGAAGGTACAACCCAAAGAGGGCATGTTGAAGAGTAACTTTATTTCACTTGAAAATGTCTGTCTGTTCCAGAATGAATGAATTTGTGAGACAGGTCTAATGAAACCCTTAAAGGAAGTGCAAAGCACCACCCGAATAACTGTATATAAGTATAAACTCTTTCACAGGCCGTGTTTAAATGCTGTTAGTTGGATCTGTAAAGATTAAGCATAATTTCAAGTGATATTTGTATTTCTTTGATAGACTGAGATATAATAGTTGTATTTGGTCATTAAAATGAAAGATACAGGTTTACACAAACGTAATACCAGCCCTTTGGGTTGCATAAGTATAGACGCATGTGATCATTTCAGGCTGAAATCACTTTCGAAAAATACATCTTCACTTAAGGCAAACGCACAAAATCTAGATAAGCACTCATCGGGTACTCATAAGGTACCTCTCATATGGTACCTCCACCATATTTCATGGACGTAGTTCCTATATGGGTATTGGTTTTAATAACCTTGTGCTCGTGTCATCATGTGTTCTGTAGTACATGACGTGACCAAATTAGCAAAAAAACTCTCTTGTTTGAAGGATTTACGAGATGGCTAAGGTTTGACCTTTCAGGGTCACCCAAGGTCAAAGGTAAATGTCTCATTTGAAAGTCCATATATGGTTTCCTATTAGTATTCCATGGTAACAGCATGTCTGTTGGCACTCGTGTCGAAGTTCTAAGTACTCAAAATCCTGTGACTTTGATTTTTCACCTTTCAAGGTCATTCAAGGTGAAAGGTAATTGGCTCATTTTAAAGTTCATATATGGTTTTCTTTTAGTGTTCCATAGTAACTGCATGTCTATCGGCACTCATTCTGAAGTTATAAGCATTCTATCTCCAAAACCTTCAGACCTTGTTCTGAACTTCACCTTGACATTCCAAAATCAAATAATCTCTGGGACTCAGGTAGGGTAGTGGCCCCACCAAATATTGTGAAAGTCTGTGCAGGGGTTTGGTCAGGATTTTTGTTCACAGACAAACAAACAAGCAAAAGCAGATGATTACACTATCTAATAAATATATTAATAAATATCAATTCTTTCATAGGCTCTCTTTAAATGCTGTTGGCTTGGATGCCTGATTGAATGCTAAGGAATATTCTTATTATTTTGATTGAGTCATTAAAATAAAATATACAGTTTTATTTATGTAAGGCCAGCCCTTTGTGTTGCTACACACACACAATAATTTTGGGATAAAATGCTTATTTTTTTTAATATGCTGTTTTACAAAAAATAAAAAATAAATAAAAATAAAAATTCGTCCCTGTTAGTAAATCATCTTAAGCAATTTTGTGTCTAAAAAGACATACACTTACATGCACTCAAAGGGAAAATGCTTCTTCATCATAGTACAAGGGCTCTCAGAATACCTGAAGTGCAATGTTGCTCCTTCTGTTGTGTTTTTCCTACGTGTTGTTCCTATTCAACATAATGTATAACATATTATATATATAATATATTTGTATATTTAGGTTTGAGTTAAAAATTCTGCTGTTAATGCCAGGTCTCTATTGTGATGAATGCATGTATTTTTATTTATTTTAAATAACTCAAGCAGTGTTTTTGCAGTACCCTTATTTGTGCTGCTTGCTGTGGGGCAAAAAGACTTGATCCTTTGGATAGGACATGTAAAGACTTTAGGTTGGTGTTGAATTAGAGGCATGTCTCTGACTATATGCAGTATCCTTCAGCCTAAGTATCACACCACGGTTGTTTTCTGATGGGAAATTGAAGGTCATACTTCAGCATTTTACTCACATTGTTAGTGAATCATATTTAGCCCACATTGTAATATAACCTGTTTTGTTTCGGTCTCATTACAGCCAACTGTGAAGAGAGGAGAACCGAATTTAATTACTCATCTTTCCCATACATCAGATACGTATCGTTCGTCTTCCCCATGTCAAGAAATCATACAGATTCAGGAATCTGTATAAAAAAATTAAAAAAAAAAAAAAAAAAAAAAAAGAGACAGAGAGAGAGATGCTAGCTGGGAGGTGCTTCCTACACAGCTGTATGGAGTAATACAAATGTAAACCCCCAGGCTGGCACATTGATAAAGCTTTCCCTTCTGTGACCTCACAGTCTTTGTGTTTGTGTGTATACACCATGTGTGTGTTTGTACAGGAGAGGTGATGCAGCACTAAACAGCACTGCATCTGTCTGTCTGTGTTTGCAGGAAACAGGATGGAGGAGAGCCGCGTATATCTAGCACACTAGACGCTACACTGCTCCAGGCTCCGCTGTCCTACACTGCCCCTGCATTCCTAAAGGTACTTTTCAAGCTCTACACTTTTATAAAACACACACATCGCTGCCTTTAACACTAAGCTTTAAATCCTCCTTGATGCGTTCCTTTAGCTTTGGCTTTTCCTCTTGAATTTCAGTCTACTGCCTGCTACATTACATCACATTACATTACAATTCTTCACACAGAAGATTCAGCTTTTGAAGATCAGCATAAACTTTGCTAACATGCTACCAAAGGCTCATACAAATGACTCACATGACAGTATTTAAAAAAAAAAAAAAAAAAAAAACAGCTGTCCTGGTGTTATTCAGTAATTCAGTTCATCAGTCACACTGTTTGTTCCTGGAAACAGACACGTACTTGCTGAAATAATGTATATAAATCAACATTTCTTCATATCAACAAAAAACTCAAAAATTTGTACTTTCATCCGTATTTGGAACACAAGAGTTTGCATTCTCTATGGTTTGTGGGTAAAAGAGTGCAAATAAAGCTCTTTCTTTAATGTTAACAATTTAGGTACTTTTGGTAATGAAAAACCATCCGTAAATCTAACACATTTTGGCCTTAGACATGAACTACTAAAATTCCACATTATGTAGACTAATTCACATGTGCCATGGGATATTTAATTATTTACTTATCTTTTTTACTTAAGCTAGTTGTTTTTGATAGTCATGGCAAGTTCACAATACACTAATCGTTCATAATACACTATTATACAAAATAACCTCAGGCTTTATTTAACTGCTGCTGGCATTTGATGTGCAAACCAGCTGCAGAACTCCTAATATGAGACCATCAGAGTACCCAGAGGAAACCCGCGCAGAACGGAGAACATGCAAACTCCACACAGAAATGCCCTGAGCCCGGGAATCGAACCCAGGCCTTCTTGTTGTAAGGCAGACGTGCTAACCACAGCGCCACCGTGCCGCCCTTCTGAGTAATAATCCTGATAAACTTTCTCAGTATTAAATCGTAATGAATGGTGTAAATTTGGCTACAGCTGGATTTCAAGGGCTAAACGAACCTGTTTGCGTGGAGTCTTGCGTCATTATGTACTTTTACGTAGACAGGCCTCAAATTGCATATACATTAAGGCAAACATGCAAAACAGGCCAGATGGGTGTTGCCAAGTCTGCATTTGTTTACACCCAGAAACCTGCTGGAAACCAGGGCATTGACGTCTCCTTGGTATATGTTCCTTTTCTCTCTTTGTGATTTTGTCCTAAGGGTGTGGAAACTCAACTGTTTATACAGTATATCATCTTCTGAATATTCAGACTTTTCATACACTTATTTACTTAGGCACAGTGGTACAGAGAGTAGCGCTGCCTCACGATTACAGGGTCCTTGATTAAATCCAGATTATGGGTAACTGTCTATGTAAGGTACTTCCCCTACCTCCAAAAACTGTGCCAGTTGGTGGATTGGCCATTCCAAATTGCCCCTATTTGTAAGTCAATGTGTGTGTGCATGGTGCCCTACCTGTAATAACCTGCTTACCCAAGATGGGGGGCCTTATTCCCAGTGTCCCCAACACATGTGCACATAACTACAGTGTATCCCTGACCATGACAAAGCAATTACCAAAGATTAATAAATTTATAGCACATGCAACCACAAACCAAAGCAAGATATACGTAAAACTTATATTGGCTCAAATCTACTTAGACATCATAATTATTTGCTCCCTGTATTTGTATGTTTTTGTTTTTTAAGTTTCAGATGCATCCATTGCAAGTGAACAGAATAGGTCTTTATAAGGTCAAACAAAAAGTTTTTTTTCATGAGTCGGCATTGGAGCATGATATACTCAGAGACTGTGAGACTCACTGCATCCTCGCCTCAGACAGTTTAGTTTTGTGGCTATGGCATACCAGTCGTTTCAAGGATGTTGTCCACGTGCCTGTTTCTGTATCCACATTTGCTTCACCCTGCAGACAGGCAAAAACAATGGGTGTGGTTGAGCATTTGCAATGCCAGTCAAATAACCTCGGCTGTCAAAGTAGGAAGTAGTTGACTGCACTGACTGACAAAAATGACCAGACTCTGTAAGAATAGTTGGAATTTTACTTTGTGAGGCTATACTGAAGGGGATCTGGGGTCCTGTACTATCGCTGGAGCGCAATCTGATACATGTGACTTTAGCTCGAAGGGAACTGAGCCTGAAAATTAACAGAAAAGAGTATAGATGATGTCAGGAAGCTTTTAAGCAGTTGCTTTATGGAGCTATAAATCACTTGCTCTCTAAAATATAGACTGGATTTCTCCATGCAACTGTTCACTGAAGTTCTTTGTGTTTATTTAACTTGGTCCTGCATTCTACATCACTCTGCAGAACTGAATCAGCCATTCCTTTAATTGTTATTTTAGTTTAGTTAAGTCATGTATGGACTGCTTTTAAGATCTTACAGAAGAGAATTTCCCAGTACTTTCTTTGTGTTTTCCTCTTTCTGTGGTCAATTCACTCCACATGGCTGCGATGCCTATCTGTCAGCTCCTGTTATTGTTTACGAGAAGGGAATTTCTCACTAATTTATCCCCACCTTCTGTAGTTATATAGCCTGAATTGCTAGACTGGCATGGTCAGGGCCAGTTTGCTAACAGCAGTGCATGGAGAATAATAATATCTGCTATTAATAAACAAGCAGAGAGCATAGGCGGTAAACACATTAATTAATGGCGAGAGAGCTCAGAGCAGGACCCGGTGCCCATGGGCCTGTCTGCGGCCGGAGGGGAAATGGACGTTAACACTTTTACTCTGACTACTCAGACCTTCACTCCACCAGACACTTTAGCCATGATTAGGATAAAGGAGGTCCAGAGGACTGCGCTGTGGTGTCGCTGATTTAATTAGTGCTGAGACATGGAAAGCCATGGAGGAAAAAGACTGAGTGAGAGAAAAAGACTAAGAGCCAGAGAGGGGACTGATCATCTTGACTCTGAAATCAGGTCCATCCTTTATTAATGATTCCCGAAGGATAATTCTTTATTCCCAGACCTTTCATGCTGTCTCATTATACATCTTCTCTGTTCCCTTGCTCTCTTATTAGTACGTATAAGCGCACATGTTTACACATCTGATCTATTGTTGACTTTTATAATTTAGGGGAAAAAAAAAATTACAGAGAAAAGTCTTTTTGATTTTATGTCATTATGTACAGCATGAGCCAGAAGGTTGGGCACATCTGCTCATTCTAATCAAATTACAAGGGCAGAGCATGCGATGCATTTTATCTTCAAGAAGAATTCAATGTCATATTCCTTTGAAATTTGAACAAGAAAAATGCCCACTTCAAAATGACCTTTCACGGTGAATCATGTAAATGAAGGGCTGTGATATTGCAGAAATATCCCATGGAGTTATGGATATGGAATAGAGCAGAATGAGAGAATCATCATTAAACTGGAAACTTTCAAGTGTTTTAGACTGGCAAAATTATTATTCTGATTTACATCCAGATATCCTACCCTAAAGCACCCTGAAGTCTTTAACAGCTCAGCAGTTTTTTGATGTTATGTCAGACTGCTAGAAATTTGGCCCCAAGCTTCAGAGGTAACAAGACTACCTATCTTAAAATGTGGCAAAGAGCAGAGGAAGGTGTAAAACTCAAAAAAGGAAAAAAAAAAAAACGCCTGAGGAAAGTGAAATCTGTCATTGATTTCTGATTATGCAAATGCTGGTCTAATACAGCATGCATGCACAAGTGAGAATAATTGATGACATATCTCCATGGACTTTCTCTCCTCAGAATGTAAATTGAACAAACTTGATTCAAGGTAAAGCTTGTTCAAGTTTCCTCTGGCAGTAATTAAAAGGACTATCACAATTGATTTATGTTGTAAACTACTATTAAGTAAATAGTAAAACTACTCATGCCAGCCATAAATGTGCACATTGGAAAAGCTCAGCCTTTTCCTTTTTCCTTCAGCCTTTGCATAGTAAACAGGGTCACCTTTGTGCACACGAATTTCTGTTCTGTGGATATTATCCATATCATTATTGCTAATTCCTCTTTCACTCTCCTGCTCCTTCATACTAATAATCATATAGTGGTTCCCTTTACATAATAGATATACTGTCTGCACTCGCCCTTTGACTTTTTGTGGAGATCATTCATTCATTCATTCATTCATTTGCTGAACCACTTAGTCCTACTACTAGGGTTGCGATGAGGCTGGTGCCTATCTCAGCTGACACTGGGCAAAGGCAGGGTATACCCTAAATAGCTTGCCAGATCATCACAGGGCCAACATACACACAACCATTTACATTCATAACCACACCTATGGGCAATTTAGGACATCCAATTAGCCGAATGTGCATGTCTTTGGACTGTGGGAGGAAACTGGAGTACCAGGAGGAAACCCATGCAAGCACAGGAAGAACATGCAAACTCCACACAGAAACAGCCGAGCCCGGGAGTCGAACCCAGGTCCTGAGGCGGATGGGCTAACCACAGCGTCACCATGCCGCTCAAAACATCCGCTGATATCTGTAAATTAACAATCAGTTTTAAATCCATCGTGACTCGAATGATGCTATTAGTATTTCGATAGAATTTAAAATCAATGCATTTATGAAGAAGGATCCTATGAATAATAATATTTGCTGTCACTATGAATGAACCACCACAGAATATAACTTTCTTAGTAAAACATGAACCTTGAGAGAACATGATCTTTCTCATGTTTTATTAGTTTAAACTTTGTATGATTTTTAAATAGATGGGCCATTTCCTATCATACAAACATGTTTAATTCTTTACTCCCTATCCCCTTGGACTTTAATGGGCCCTAACAAATTGTGATTGTGCATGGCTAGTAAATTATGTCATGCTCCTGGCATTAAGTAATGCCATTTATCAGAGTACATCGCTGTATATTACATTTATCTAGTTAAATACAGACAGTTGGCTTTACTGACTGAAATAGCGTACATGGTTTTCCTGTATGCTGACTGGTTACTGCTGATACAAACTGACTACCCTCTGAGGCTCTGTGACCACACTATAAGGACAGCAGTAATCATATATCCTCTGGCACAGTAGGAAGCATTATTCACAATAAAAAGTTTAATTAATGCAATGGATTTATCGTTTGATAGAAGTCAAAACAAAAGACAGTGATTTGCAGAAAAGAATTCCAGAGACGCAAGAAATGGAGTAACATAGCAATTAGTCTGACACACTGAGCTGAGCAACAGGGCAAGTGATGTATGCTAGTACTTAGCACATGAGCTTTAAGACAGCTACCGCACATCTGAAGAGGTTCGCTCAGACATTACTCAGACTCCTCACAGTCACTAATTTCATCATACCATGAAACCATGGGATTCTCCCTCTTTACACCAAAGGTTTTCAAATTTGTAGTAGTACCCCTGCTTGAAATTGATTCAGACACAGATGGGGTGCTCTGTTTTACCATTTGTTGTTTGTAATGGAGGTCTGTGTATAGAATGGAATATTTCATAATACACAAAGCTGTCCGACTATTGCTATAAAATTAAAGTTTATTAGCATTTTTTCAATTTGGAAAGCCTCTTAAGCCCATTTTACACCTGCACCACATCCATCATGCTGTCAATTTGATCAACATGGCCTTTATGGTGGCAGCTATTTAGGAGGAATATTTTTGCATTGCATTTTCATGGTTTCTAGCTAGGTACATTATGAAATATATGTGATACGGTAATATATTATTGTTGCCATATTTACTACTGTAAATTATATGTGATCATATACATAGTGATGCATGTTTATTATACAGTTTTACAGATATCAGAATTATACTGTACGCACTAAACCATTTCAAGAAATTACCAAGCCACAGCAATGAACTGTGAATATCATTTCCACATATTATTAGGCATAATTATTGGAGATGTCCTCTTGTAACTTGCAAGTTGTATTCATCTGTATTCTAGTGATGTGAAAGAAATCTGATGGCTGATGTGGCTGCGCAAGTTGATCCTATCATCAAAACCCGTACCGAGATTCTTGGTGTTGATGGCAATTAAAATATCCACTATAGACAAATTGTTATTTGATAGATATCGCTGTTCTGTTGTATTAAGGATGCTTAATGTTGGGTCTTCATCTCCGAAGGCAGTGTTATAGTATATTATCTAAGAGATTTCGGGGTTAATATAAGAAAAGGAAAATAATGTAGCGTGCCATGTGGGTATCAGTGGTAACAGAAGTCATGAGATTAGAACACTAAGCCCTGTGAATTAGTATAAAGAAAAAAACAAGAGTGGACAAGGACCGGATCCCTGGGGAACTCCAATAATAAGGTAGGGAGGTAATGAGGCTTCTCAGCTGAACATGATGGGATTAGTCCTGTAGATATGATGGAAACCATATCATGCATACGTCATGCTACTTTAATATAAGTTGTACTGTCAATAAAGTAGTTTTGTATTTAAAGATTTTCATTGCAAACTACATATTGCATACTATTTATTGAATACCCAATGTCAATGTGATATAAAAAATATACTCATACAAACTCACTGTTTGTATAGTGCAATAATGTGTCTGTGTGTACTTTCTCACCATATCCCCTACACAGGATACTCATATGCTAACCTCCTTTTATGAGATGATTGCAGTTCCTTGTTTCCACGGAACTAGGTGGCCAACGATAGACATCAACATAATGTTTATTATGCTCTTATTAAAAAGATGGGCTCAGCTGCAGTTGGAGCGTCATCTTATTGTCCACACTCAATAAGCAGACACTGGGTTATGTTCTGCTCTCTTGTTGTTCCATGTGAGCGTTTTTTTTTTTTTTTTTCCCACTCTGCATTTTATTTGCATTTGAGTTTGAAAAGCAAAAAAAAGGGATTAGATTGGGTGGCACAGGCAGGGCTGTAGTCAGGGAATGGAGGTGAAGGGTTAAACTGTAAAAATGAAGTTCGTATATCATTAGTGGATTCATTCAAGAATCAGTAAAATAGTTGCAAGCAGTGATAGCAGTTATTTCTAACTTCTGCCAAATGTAGCCACCAAGGGAGTCCATTTACTTTCCTCATTCCAATATAATGTATATATAGAGTATTGGTGTATTTTTAAACTGCATCTAATACATATCACTCATAGCTCTACATATAAGTGTTGACTCTATGTATTTTGTCTACATTTATCCAGAGTGACTTACATTTTTAGACAGCTGAGCAATTGAGGGTTAAGGGCCTTGCTGATCTGCCCAACAGTGGCAGCGTGGTGGTACTTGGGCTTGAACCCTCTGCCTTCAGATTAGCAACCCAGAGCTTTAACCCCTGAGCCATTACTCAGTTACAGAATGTAGATACCCACCTATGAATTTAACATACCAACATAACCAGTAGGAATAGCTATCATACAGGTTCATAGTTAACATTACATTTTAACATTGACTGTCTAAATATATACAGTTGACACTTTGAAAGGAAACCAGAGGCTCTGTTTTGTTGTGGTGGCATTTTTTTCTGGAATTTTTTGAATCCACATGTGTCCTAGAGTCTCTGCAAATCAACACAAAGTTATTCTGACTGATCACACATGACCTTCATATTTGACTAATCTCAAACCAAGTGATAAAGATCAGGGTCTAATACATCAATCAATATTCTCCAATATTCTATCACCATCAATAAAACATATTTTCATTACTTCAGTACAACTTGGGTGACTTGCAGAATCTATGTTAAGGAGCATAGATGTAAAATATATTTTCCTATAAATGCAACATTTATTTTCTCATTCTTTATAAAGTTAAATATACTGTACAAATAGATTCTGAGATGGCTCAGAATCTATTTGTACAGTTAGTCTCACAATAAGACTTTTTAGGACCATTTTAGATCTCTCTCTCTCTATCTATCTATCTCTCTCTCTCTCTATCTATCTCTCTCTCTCTGTCTATCTCTCTCTGTGTGTGTGTGTGTGTGTGTGTGTGTGTGTGTGTGTGTGTGTGTGTGTGTGTGTGTGTGTGTGT
>JBCNYH010000003.1:24434170-24446444 GCA_039654325.1 Tandanus tandanus
TTCCAATGTCTATTAATCTGAAACATGTAGGTGCAGCTCTGGGGTAGGGCGTGTTTGGCTTTGTGGAGAGGGAGAGAGAGAGAGAGAGAGAGAGAGAGAGAGAGAGAGAGAGAGAGAGAGAGAGAGAGAGAGCGAGGGAGGGAGAGAGAAAGAGAGGGGGGAGAAAGAGAGAGAGGGGGAGGGAGAAATAGAGAAAGAGAGAGAAAGAGAGGGAGAGAGAGAGAGAGGGAGAGAGAGAGAGAGAGAATAAAAGAAAACTTTACAAACACATTATTAAAGTTATGGAAATGCAAAATGGTGCATGTAGTCTCTGAATGGTACCTACTCAGTAATTTGCCCAGGCTTGTTTGACATTCATCCACTGTTGCAGATGTAAAATAGCCGTTTCATTACCAAACACCAGTAACTCAATTATGATACATTTATGAGTCATTAACAAACTGTTATTTTAATATGAAACTGTTGGTTACTTTATAATTACTTGTTGTCTGGGTAATCACAAGGATATGTGGGGGATCAGGGATGGAATAATAGATCTGTTGAGTGGTTCAGCAGTGTCATATGTCAGATATATGGCATGCTTTATCAGGCTGAGAAAAGCTGCGGCTCTCAAACATTGTAGACCTGATCAACCGAGTCAGCATACTAGTCAAATCAAACAGATCAAATAGTATGGTAGATAGAAGGTTTATATTATGGTTTTCTGCTCAATAGGAAAATGATACCTAATATTTTTAGGATACAAAAGTCACTCACTCACTCACTCACTCGCTCATTTGCCGAAGCGCTTAATCCTATTAGGGTCACTGAGACGCTGGAGCCTATCTCAGCCTACACTCGGCGAAGGCAGGGTACACCCTGAACAGCTCACCAGACCATCGCAGGGCAACCACACGCAACCCTAATGTGCATGTCTTTGGGCTGTGAGAGGAAACCGGCATACCTCAAAAGAAATCCATGAAAGCTGGGGGAGAACATTCAAAGTCAACACAGAAAAACGGGACTCGAACCCAGGACCTTCTTGCTGCGAGGAGGATGTGCTAACCACTACGCCACCGTGTCGCCCACATACAAAACTATAGTTGCTTATTTTGATTTATGGCATGCCTGCTATATTTCCTAGTTTATTTTCATACACTTACAATTTTAGTATTTGGTATCTCATTTCAAATTACATTTAGCTGTTTCTTTGTCTATTCCTAAACTGTAGCTCTGATATGTATTGTGTTTCATATTTTGCACTGCTAGTTTAATAATGACTTGATCTTTTGACATTTGATGTTGCATCTGCTTTGAGATAAACACATTGAAGTGAAAAAATGAAAAATATCTGTAAAACTGGGTTCCCTGCATAACGATTGTGGTGTGTGTGTGTGTGTGTGTGTGTGTGTGTCCTGTGCAGAACTGCTAGCTTCTCCAAACTGATTGTATCATGGATCTCCATCAAAAGGTCAGCAGCTTCACTACTAAATTTTACATGCATATCTAAGAGTAATTCAACAAACACTGATTTACTGCCCCATAAATGAAAGGTACTATACAACTGAATCAATGTTTCTAACCAGAACCAAATAAGTCCAGTGCTGCAAAAGGTCATTCCAGGATACTGTTATTTGAAACAATAGTGCATCAAAAATGTGCTGTAAATACTTGTAAATACTGTAAATAATTTCTTATTATTCTGCTTGCAAAATATTATACAGTAAAACAACCCATAAATATGCCTCTGTAGGCCAGTTGGTTGTGTCCAATGCATTAATTTTAGTTTACACTTCAAAGTTTACAGCTGATTTTCTCTTAAGATGATACCTTAAACATGTTCGCTAATTTCTCTGAATTGTTTGTACTAAATTGTACAAATTACTCTTTATTTTATAGATCAATAACTATAGATTTAGATTATCATATAAATTTTTTTTTTTAACTAACTGGGCTGAGTTTGTGGTGACACAAGCCATATGTCCCAGCTTGAGATAGCATTGAGATGGGTGTTACCTTCTAAAAAAAAAATGTAATTATTAAATGGTCTATCTTAAAGTGCGTTTAATATGTAAGTTTCAGAAATTATTTATACCATTGTCTCTATACACCTCTCTTCACAGCTACCATTATAGCATTCCTATAAAACTCATAAGCTCGGGGTTTTACCGTGACTGCTGCTGAAGATTACGAAGTTGATGATGAAAATGATTAAGATGCCTGCACCACACTGACAGATGACAGGATTGTGATTATGTACATAACTGGTCGACTATGCCCTGCATCAAACTACTGCTTTATTGGTGGACCAGTGCAGGAACATGAGAGAAAGAGAGAGAGAGAGAGAGAGAGAGAGAGAGAGAGAGAGGTGGGAATGGCAAGCACAGGCTTCATGGAGAGGCCTCATTTGCACTGCATCAATTTCCTTTTCATGGTGAATTTCCCATCTGGTTTCCACACCTCTGAATTTGGCCTGTTTTGTTCTGTCCCGTCCTCAATACCACTTCTCGTCCATGTAGAAAATCAATTGGGCTTTTTGCCTGTTAAGCATAAACTGCTATCCATTTCTCATCTTGGTTATTGGCTCCAAATAAACCCCCCCACCCACCCCGAAAAAAAGCAGCATGCAGCAGGAGCTTGTTCATCGGGTAAACCTGGCTGTGATGTTACTCAGACACTGGCACGGGCATGCTGTTCTATTTTATTATTTTAATTATTGTTCTTGTTGTTGTTGTTGTTGTTGTTGTTGTCGTCTGATTTTTGCTTCTGGGTAATCACTACTGATACTGATATTGTGTTACTTCACCAGAAGAATGTACAGTCTATAACATACTGTACATTTCTATGTCAAATTACAGAGCAAACAATTTCATCAATGTCATTCAACATATTCACCAAAATTAACAAATAATTAAATAATTAAATAAAAGACTGACTTATTTTCTGCTAGTATATATTCTTTAAATAGAAATTGCTTAAAAATGCCTTACTTAATCCTCAAACAGGTGATTAATCTAGCCAGCTAAGTAGCTCCAGCATTCATAAAGTGTGATTAAGTGTGTTGTTATAAACCTCATAAACCTGTCCTGTCTATAGTGTGAAAAGATCCTTAATCAAGTCTTGGTTATTTCTAAGTGTGATGGACATTCACCTTCATACAAAAAAAAAACAACAAAACAAAAGAAAAAAAAGCATTATTTACATCAGACTGTGAGTTCATTCTGTAATATGCTCACTTGGGTATAAAATGGTGTCTTGGTTCTTTGCTATTGTGTTTGGACCCTAGATCTGTGAAGAACACCACTTTAAGGTCTGTCAGAAGGGAATTTTTATTTCAACTGAAGCTAATGTGTTGTAAAATATATATATATATTTTTTTTTTTCCACATGAAGATTATTCTATGCTCTAAACAAGTATATGCCTAAAGCTGAAACTGTCTTTGAACATCAGTAATGCCAAAATCACTGATTATGTGTCCTTAATTAAAATGTAGATATCACTGAAAAGCTCTAGCACAAAGGATTACAGTGTATGTGGTTGCCTTACTGTAAGAAACATCGGTAATCAAGAAGGATGGGAGGTAGCTGGACATAAAAATGTTGAGTAAATTATATATATACATAAATATGTTTATTTATTTTTCAAAAAGATTAAACATTGTTTTATTTTTATCCCAATGGCCGATGCACGAGCAGAACTTTCTATTCATTCTTTTTTTGTTGCTAACAAATTAAAATGAGAATTAGGATGAATTCAGTAATCCCTTAAAGTTGGTAGTTCTGAGAGAGCCGAGTACAAGTGTGGCCCCAGTGAGGGGGTCCTTGGATTTTTAAAAAGAACATATGCCTCCCTGAGAGACATTCATATCAGTCTTGCTCAATAATGCAAGCCATCACTGTGTGAAGATGAGGCACATTTTCAAAGTTCCTGGAAATACGTTTGATTGAAATGTATAAAATATTCTGATTTTTATTTTTTCTGAAATACATGAATTGCCTCTGTCTGCCCTGCTTAGTGCTTTTGTGCCCCTCTGTGGTCAATCCTGGTCTGTTTATGCTAGAAGCTTTCATATTGTAGTTCCAGTGTAAAAGTCAAATTAGGTGATATAAAAAAGGAGCAGGAAGTGTGTGCTGCTCAAAACAGGGTACAGATAAAGCAATGCTATGACTGTTAACGTGACCTGTACATGCTTTTGTGGGCTAATTTGTGTAAATACAGCTGTTTTGTACATAGGCCTACTGCCCAAAAAGAAAAAAAAAAGATGAAATAAAGATATTTGGGTGAAAAATTTCTGATTGTCTGATTCATACACACACACAATAATCTCTGTTCACCTTAACTGATTTTCTATAACACCATTAATAATAAAACAAAATAGTAATAATAATAATAATAATAATAGTAATAATAATAATAATGATCGGCTGGCATGGTGGTGAAGTGGTTAGCATGTCCACCTCACAGCAAGGTTTGAGTCCTGGGCTCAGGCATTTCTCTGTGGAGTTTGCACACTCTACCTGTGCTTGCGTGGGTTTCCTAGGGGTACTCTGGTTTCCTCCCACAGACCAAAAACATGCACATTAGGCTAACTGGCTGTTTTGCCCCTATGTGTGAATGTGAGTGTGAAAAGTTGTGTGATGTTGGCCCAAAAATAGTGTGGCGAACTGTTCAAGGTGTACCTTTGCCTTGTGTCGACTGGGATGGGCTCCAGCCCCCATGCCACTGTAGTAGGATTAAGCAGTTTGATAGTAAGATCTAAGCAGATAGATGGATGATGCTTTATAGGCATTTACAGAGATTTTCTTCCTATATTGTTCAGTTCAAAGCCTGAGTACAACACTTCCGTAGCAATGTAACACTCATAGGCTGTCCTGCCTTTAGTTGATGCTCACATCAAGCAACATAACGGAAAGAAAGCTTGAAATGCCTTATATGTATATACATTTGGAGAAGATTTTCAAAGATTGTTCACTACTATATCAAAATAACAATATGTGTGAGACAAGGAATTTTGTGTGAGAAAGTCATCAAGCACAAAGGGGGAATGATTGGTTGGGCACTAAATGATTAAGATACCCTTTGTTCTTGTTCTTGTGGTGTACACAGTCATTTTCATTAGCTTATTACAAATATTGAGATAGACACAGGTGTATGGCTATATGAATCATTTCTTATTGTTAGACTCTTATACTAATAACAGTGTCAACTTGTAATTGGTGAAAACAAATGGTTAATCTTGTTACAGATATTTCCCAACAAGGTTTAGTTGTTTTGCGGTTGCTGGTTATACCATTGCAATGCAATAGTGGACCACTGTTGATTGTTTTTTCCCTAGTAAAAATTTGGACACATGGACATTTTTTTTTCCTTTTTGCCTTGCCTTGCCTTGTATTATTGCCACACACTTGGCTGACTGAATAATTGCATGAACGGTATAGCAGGTGCACGGGTGTTCCTAATAAAACAGACAGTCAGTATTAAGCTTAAATCCTCTGAGTTTTATAAGAAAGTTAACTGACTGAACACTAGAGGGAGATAGTGTGTGATAGAAATGTGCATCTTAACTACCACCTACCCCATAGACATTTTCTTCACCACAGTACACTTTGAGTTCCAGCTGGCTCAAAGCAAACATGCAAGCAAACATAAGCAATGAATATTTGCTTTTGATGAATAAAAGGGAAACTGAAAGAAAAAGTAAGCATGCACATTTAGTTATGCTGTCATAGACAGTCTTGCTAGAGTCCCTGCTTGCACTTATCCCCCGATAAACACTTACCGTGTGTATTATGAGCATACCTAACAATCTCTCTCTGTCTCTCTCTCTCTCTTTCTCTCTCTCTCTCTCTCACACACACACACGCACACATACACACTCTCTCTGTGAGTTTTTCTCGAGGTACACATGCTACTTCTGAGATACCAGTGATCTTATCCTTCTGCTCTCTGAATCTTTGTGTTGTTCCGTACGGACTGAAATAAACACTCAGAAATTGTGAAGATTCGTAACTACAAATGCCATTACAGTTATAACATAACACACTAGGCATCATGTTATACTTAAGTGAATTTCCTACATGGTTTGTATTTTTATCTGCTATCACCCAGATGAGGATGGGTTTTCCTTTTGAGTCTGGTTCCTCTCAAGGTTTCATCCTTGTGTCGTGTTAGGGAGTTTTTTTCTTGCCACCATCACCACAGGCTTCCTCATTAGGGATGTACAGGGTTCAAGTGAAATGTTTTGAATCATAAAATTCTTAGACAAATTTCTTTACAATATTCGGCTGCTTTGCGACAATATCATGAGTAAAAATGGATATACAAATACAAGTGAGTTAAATTGAATTAAATCCCTGTGTATAGTCGGCGTTCTCTGCCCATGGTAGGGACTATTGAGTGATATCCACCCTACCTTCAGTGAAGAATTCTGGTTTCAAAATTTAGGAACCACCTGCCATGTTGTCTATCTCCTCTACAGCTAAACTCACTCCAGCTTTCATGTGTGATTCAAGACTGATGTGCAGGATTGAATCACATATGGAAGTCTTTGGTCTTCAGGAAGTGTGTTTCTGTCTTATGAAACTCCCGTGAATCGGCTACAAGCCTGCAAAATAAACAGATTTGTGTGTATATGTGTGTGTGTGTGTGTGTGTGTGTGTGTGTGTGTGTGTGTGTTCTTTCTTTCTTTTTTTTTTTTGACTGAGATTTATAGACAACCTGAGGAGTACATTTAATTTAAGCTATAGCTAAAGTGAGAATACTGGAGAAAACGGAACATATATAAGGAGGTGTCTAATTGTGTTGCTGTTTGTTCAAGTGGGCATTAGGGTAAAGAGACTGAAATGTGGAGCTTATGACTTCACACTTCATAAGATAATGTGATGTATAATTCACGCAGATTTTATCAACTCCCATTTAGCACTTCATTTACTGCTTGCCACCCACCTAACACACTCCTCATCACCTCGCTATGCCTGGGAGTCTGATAGAGCTAATTAACCATCTTTACATATCCATTACAATGTTTTAAAAGCCTGTTTCATTTTTATCATAGTCTGTAAATCTTTTTTGACCCTGACTCAATAAAGCCAATAAATAGAGGTCAGTATCTCCATTTGAACTGATGAATACTGTCTGGCTGCCCAGTGCCTAGCTTAAGGGCTTAGACATGAGCATGGACAGAATAAGTGTGCTGCTGACTCATGTATTAAATTATTTATACATCTTAAGTGTGTGGTAACACATCAAGGAAGCAGTTCAGGAGAACTCTGCGTTTTATATGTGAGGACTAAAAAGATTCAGTATACCTGCAGCAAAATGGGCATACTCTGAAAACATCAATATGGTGCAATGCATTGTATTCCACTACTACAGGGCTGCATTAGATTCTTAAAACATGTCAACTATGTTAATTTTGAGTAATTCAAAAAGCAAAAAAATTGTGAATAAAAAAAAGACAAAAAAAATTGCACAAAAAAAACTGTTCATGGAGGAGCTGTGACAGAAAGCCCTTGAGCGTAATCAGCTCTGTCTGGTCTGATGATCTAGTCTTGAACTCTAGACAACCTTGACAGAAGACTACAATGAGTATGAAGGAGCATCAGGGACAACCTGTTCTCTTGCACTGAGATCTCAGTCCACTAGATAGCAGAAATACCCAAGTGGCACAGGTTTAATAGAACACATTTTTAGTTATATAAAAGGTGAACATGGCAAAAGAAACAATAATAAATTACATAGCTAAATAATAAAATAATTTTTGTTAAAAACAGAACGACTCAATTAAATAATAAAGTATCATCCAAACATCTGTTCTCTGTTTATGAACAAAAGTGCTACCTACCTTCTATGTGACCAGCTGTCCACCTTACAAGCTACTGGTAAATTTGCTGTATAAATAGAACAGGATATAATGCATATCAGAAAACTGTGATGAATCAAGGCAAGTTTTTTAAATCATATCTTTTAATTTCAGTATATCAAACTACTATCCATCACTTGTTCTTTCATTATCTCACTCTTCGATAAAACTCCACCGGAAAAGCAGTTTTATCAAATCCAATTGTATCATTTTTGTTGCCTCATACCTGTACCATAAGTAATTACAACCATTATACCATACGATACCCCCAGTGCAGCTAACTGTGTACTCTGCCCTCGCCCAGAGTCGGCTGAGATGGGCGCCAGCCTCCCTGCGACCCTAATTAGGATTAAGCAGTTTAGAAAATGAATGAATGAATGAATGAATACCATAAGATAATACCTCATACCATAGGCAAGGAGTCATACAGGGCGTTAGAGAGTCCATAGAGCGGCACATTTTAACCATAGTGCTTGGATGTAATGGGGGAAAAATGCTTATTTTCATCTGGGATACTCCATTATAGGACTGTAGACACTCAATAGATTTTGGTAAAGTATACCACACTTTGTACAAGTTCCAATCCATCTGGAATAAGTAGGAAATGGTAGTGATACTTTAGTTACAGTAATTACACATGATTTATGTTTCCATACAAAAGCACTTAGGATTAGGTGGAGCACAGCAGTTTCCAAAAGTTACTGCCCAGCATGGAAGTGTACCAACTTCCCACCTATCTACTCAGTGATCAGTAAAGATGTGCAAAATAGAGCAAATGGAGCAATAGCAGGGGGTCTCCTCCTGCCTGAGAGGTTTCCACCTCAAACTTGTCCATCAGCATACAGTCTTGGCTCATAGTTTAATTGCAGCTCCCACAGTAATGTGGAAATATTGTTTATTTTAGATCAAGAAGCTTGCAGCTTGTGAAAGAATTTTATTAGCCAAGCAGTGTAAAATTATTTGGTAAATACTACAAAGGAATAGTGTGATCTCATTAGTTCACAATCTCGAGATCATAAATCATTATTCAGAGTGGATAATGCTTGAATCAAAATAACAGACCTTCACAATTTGTCACGCTTTCAAAAAATAAATAAAAATGTAGTTTAACATGATTTGTCTTGTATTTCCTTGTAATATGTATCAAAATTTTGAATTAGTGCAAATACATCTTCACAAAGCTGGTTTTGTTTTATGTTCATGTAGTATGTAGGCTAACCTCTAAGTAAGAGCCCTAGCTCCTTTCAAAGCGCACAACTCACCTGAACAGCCTCAATCTCAGTTAAAATAAGGAATATAAACTATAAACTTTTTTGTTTTAGTCTGTTTTTCTTGTATATCATCGTAGTTTTTACTAAAGTTCTGAATTAGTCTGTGAACACACCTTTACAGAGCTGCTCACCTCACCAGTCTCTGTCATGGTTAAACTATAAATACTTGTTTTAGTTTGCTTTTCATTATGTTTCTGCATAGCGCTGCCAAAACAACTCAAAGACAAAGGATTCAAAGACATTTTGTTACACAGCCCTTAGGCTCTGCACCTGCACTGGGAGCTCAGCTGCATCCATTCTGATTACAAAATAATAATAAAAGTAAACCATGAAAATGGGTGCCATGGTGCCGTAGTGGTTAGCACTTTCACCTCACAGCAAGTAGGTCCTGGGTTCGATTTCTGGGCTCGGGCGATTATGTGTGGAGTTTGCATGCTCTCCCTTTGCTTGCATGGGTTTCCTCCGGGTACTCCGGTTTCCTCCCATAGTCTAAAAACATGCACATTAGGCTGTTCCAGGTTGACCCTAGGTGTGTGTGTGTGTTGCACTGGTCTAGCGAGCTGTTCAGGGTGTACCCCGCCTTTGCACAGGGTCGGCTGAGATAGGCTCCTGCCTCCCCGTAACCCTAATAGGATTAAGTTCTTTGGCAAATGAGTGAATGAGTGAACTATACAAATTTCATTTTACACAGAGTGCATTTTTGGCTTTTTGGCACCTCAGGCTCAGTGGACGTTGCAAGATATGTATATTCTGTGACATCGACCCCATATTTGGTGCTTAATTGGTAGTGATCCACCCTTCCAACTTCAGATAATGCTTGAATCGATGAAAAATGAAAAAAAATAAACTTAGCTTGCTTTTTCATGTTCACATACTATATACTAAAACAGTTATTCGTACAATTATAACGATAAATGTTATGTATTTGTAACATTTTAACTGAGATAAGCCCAGTTTAAAACAGAACCAAAATTAGAACATCAATGTTGTCCATTTTCAAAAACAAAGAAACCCATTGCTGCTGTAGAGTTAGAAGACTGGATGAATCTCTACTGTCTGTGCCTCAGTCATCAACAGAGTGTAGACATATGCTCAAGGATGTATTACCTCAATTAAGCTATAAATAGTAAAGGCATCTGTGGAGACAGATGACCCTGATCTTCCAGGACACTATGGAAGTGGTATTTTGATAGCACTTCAGAAAGTCTGGCAGGTTGGCAGTTAAGTGGCTTTCAGTACTTGTGAATGCCACAGGAAGAGAGTCATGTCCACTAGGATGCAAACCTCTTCTGTGTGCAAGAGATATGGATATCAGGTCTTCACCAGTCAGCCGGGGAAGCCCTAAGCTAGTAAGGTTTGAGGGTGAGAAGAGGGCCAATTTGTGATTTTGCTTCTTATTTTGATGTTGGTAGGCCTCCATTTTGAGCTGATTACCAAATGAAATTTTTGACACTTGATTAATGAAAATGAATAACAAGCTCAGCACTTGCCCAGTCTAATGGCGCATGTGACGGCAGTGTTGCTTCTTATAAGAAACCTATTCAGACTCTGGTACAAAATGCCAAGGGATTTGGCACACCCACCTTGTCTGAGACATTAAATCAGCAACCTCTGTCTAATATCTGGCCACCACTAAACTCACAAAAGACACTTTTATAATATCTGACCGGGATTTTGGCTTTGTCACTTCCATGTGGGCAGCATGGTCACATTGTAGAGCGTCTAGACTATCCATATTGAAACTGTTACAGAGAGAAAAAAATAAGCCTGCTGATTACAACAGAAAGCAAAAGTGAATGAATTTGGGAGAGGGGGTTTTTGTGGCACTCAGGGCACTGGGAAGTATGGGATAAGATAAGGCTCTTTGTAGACAGAGGGAGAAAGAGATGGGCACAGGTTCATTGGGCACAATCCTCCATGATAGACACTGGAGGTCATTTTCCCTACATAGGATCAGAAGCTCTCTTTCTGAACACATAATCTGGTTTTTCATGAAATATCAGGTTAACTGAAGGAGAGTGAAAACTGCTTAGAAATGCATAAAACATGACTTCCGGTGACCTTATGTTACTGGGTTTAAGTCACAATTTTTTAATTAACATAACATGCGTCAAATCATCATATAACCTTCGCCCCCACAATGTGAATGAAGTCATCTGGTAAACTGGAAGAAAGGACAGGGGGACACGGTGGTGCAGCAGTTTGCCTGGCAGCAAGGAGGGTCTGGGATTGTACCTTGGAGTCAGCTGGGTCCTTTCTAAAATTGAGCATGTTTTCAACATGCTTGTATGGGTTTCCTCTGGGTGCTCCAGTCTCATCCAATCATCCAAGGATATACAGATCAAAACTGGCTACTCTAAACTGCCCATAGGTGTGAATGCAAATGTGAACGCTTGTTCATTCATTCATTCATTTTCTAAGCCACTTAATCCTAATTAGGGTCGTGAGGAGGCTACCGCCTATCTCAGCCAACTCTGGGCGAAGGCGGGGTATGCCCTGAACAGCTTGCCAGACCATCACAGGGCCAACACACATACAAACCATTCACACTCACACTCACATAGTAGGCTAATTGGCTGTTCCACAATGTCCCTATGTATATGTTATTGGACTGTGAGAGGAAACCGGAGTACCCGAAGGAAACCCACGCAAGCACAAGGAGAGCATGCAAACTCCACACAGAAACACCCAAGTCCAGGAATCACACCCAGGCCTTCTTGCTGTGAGTGGACGTGCTAACCACTGCGCCACCGTGCCACCCTGAATGCTTGTTTGTCTCTCTGAATTAGCCTTGAATTAGATTTCCGATCTGCCCGGGGTGTACTCCACCTCTCGGCCAAAATCAGCATGGATGGATGAATGGATGAATAGAACTATGTATTTACATGTACTGTATATTCATGTACATGAACAACTGGGACAACTTCACATAGTGCAATGTATCATTATACAGTCTTTTTACAACTTATGACAAAACTTCTATCTATCTATCTATCTATCTATCTATCTATCTATGCTAGCACACATGAAAACCTTATCTATCTATCTATCTATCTATCTATCTATGCTAGCACACATGAAAACCTAACCTATCTATCTATCTATCTATCTATCTATCTATCTATCTATCTATCTATCTATCTATCTATCTATCTATCTATC
>JBCNYH010000003.1:24446908-24465030 GCA_039654325.1 Tandanus tandanus
AATGTTTAAATTCCTTTTTAAATTCCTTTTACTATGTAAAGCTGCTTTGCGACAATGTCAGTTGTAAAAAGCGCTATACAAAAAAAACTGAATTGAATTGAATTGAACTACTGATCATCAGAATAAACTGGGCAGTAAATATTATTTATTTGCATCCAGCAACACAAAGCAAATTCAAGGAAATTCAACCCAAATTCAGACTATAAATCTTAAATCTTGAATTGAATATAATGTTTTTTGTCATAACAACATGTTTAGTTAACCATCATACAGTAGACTGTGCCACTGTCAGTAGTATGACTTTTTTGTAGTATGTTTTTAACCAAGGTTGGTTTATTTTCTTAAAATATAGTCTGAACACCCTGCAAGCATAAAACAAGCTTTACGATAAGTTGGAGATGTATATCAGTCTCATTTGCTGTTCTACTAACAAGACTGCTGCTCTGGCTCTGAATTCAGTGACGGCTTCACCATGGCCCAGAAACTATTCCATACTCTCTGGAATATGCATATTGTCTATGAACATTGTTATTTAATCTAAGAAAGTTTGGAAGACAGTCTTTGGATTTGGGTTTGAAAATGATTCAGAATTTTGCTCAGTTTTATCACAAGCAATTTTATCACAACATCTCAAGAAAATAAAAAGTTAAACTTTACCTTAGCACATAGCAAAGTATCTGGGTGTGAAAGTAAATAAAAGTGCTCCCAACCCCTCATAAAAAAAATAACAGCAGCAAGATAAATATTCACAGTCATAAGTCATGAGAACCTGACTCATTATAGTGAGAGAAAACAAATGTGGTGGTAGTGTAATGTAGTGGTGGGATTTTAGCCACTAATTACCTCCTCAGCAACGATCCCGGTCCCACAGCCTCTTGTACTTTGGATACACTCATGCACACTAAAGTTCCTTCTACCAGTTTGGATCATGTGAGGCTGTTTTGGTGAAAGTACAAAATTTTTTTAGATAAAAACAGTACAGTAGCAGTTTGATTATAACTACAAACCATAATTCAGTGCTATAATGGGTCATGTTTATCTGTATGTTACCTTGTCAGTGTGGTTCTTACCTCAGGGTAACCCATAAACACATTCAGGACATTGACATTACATTGAACTTGGAATGTAAACAGCATGCCTTGTCAGCAATCATATTACAGGGTAAAAGAGTTGCCAGCATTCGTTTCCATTCCACACAACGTCACCGCAAATGACACCACCTAGCAAAGGAATAAAAGCACAGTTCACTCTATGACCTAGTAAGAGGCCCTTACTATGTCATCAATGCCAAGGCCCCTCTTGACGCCAGTGTTTTTTAAACATCATTACTAAATGGACACAATGTCCAGTCAACAATAACGAATATACGTCAGAGAAGAATATCTGCCTCTGTAAAATATCCTTCCCATTCCCAAACCTCGTAACCATGTCCCTGCACATCAACAAGCACTAATAGGATTATCAGCACAAATATCTCCAAACATGGATACAAGTACAAATAAATTCTTCTCTTATTTACGGACTTATATAGGGACTAATTCATCAAATAACTTTATCTAACTAAATACTTTCAGAAAAACACACTGGGAATTACCCATGAATCCAATAGTTGAGAATGGCTCAGGGTTTTATAAAACAGGCATGGAATTGGCTGCGTGAGTGACAGGGAGCTATTTGTTGTACTTATAGAGTAACGCTAGCTGGTTCTCCAAGTTAATAGACCTTCATAAAAACCCGTAGCCTGCTATTTTACTTTTTGTTTTAAGAGTAAACTGAAAGTTTTGTAGCATCTGGTTGCCAAGAGACAGGTAGAGCAAACAGTTTATCTGAGGTAATTTTTATTATTATTTTTTTTAATAAACCTCAATCCTTGCTCAGTTAACACAGCTAGGTTGGCTAGCCTGGATTATATTTTCCAGCCAGCAATGGGCGCTAAGAAACAGGAGATAGATTGGTGCAGAACATAAAGCTTCACAACCTGTACCCATCAATCAAACAGTAGCTGGAAACCTTTTGGAAATAATTGTATTTAATGATGATAGACAAGGTGTTTTGGAGAACATAATAGAAGACTCTAGCTTAAGAAAATCTCATTTACTCATCAATTTAGACTACTAATGTCAAAGATTGTCTTCCAGAATTTAGAATTACTGGAATTATCCTGGGTGGCACAATGGCATAGTGGTTAGCACATCTGCCTCACGGCAAGACAGTCCTTGGTGGAGTTTTTTGTTGTTGTTGTTTTTAATTTTTGATTTTGATATACCCCTTTTTGAATCGCCACCTTATTGTAGTGGAGAAGTTTTCATGTCCTAATGATCCTAGGAGCTATGTTGTCAGGGGCATTATGCCCCTGGTATGGTCATCCAAGGCAAACAGGTCCCAGGTGAAGGTCCAGACTAAGTGCGGTTCAGGAGACCCCTTTGAGAGAAACAAATACAAGGACTCAGTTTCCCTTGCCTGGATGCGGGATACCGCGGTCGCCCCCTGGAGCCAGGCCTGGGGGAGGGGCTCGAAGCGCCTGGTGGTCTGACTTCTGCCATGGAGCCCGGCCAGGCCCAGCCCGAAGAGGAGACATGGGTCCACACTCCCATGGGCCCACCACCTGTGGGAGGGGCTATAGGGGTCGGGTGCAGTGAGAGCCGGGTGGTAGCCGAAGGTGTGGGTTCTGCTGGACCGATCCTCAGCTACTGACTCTGGCTTTTGGAACATGGAATGTCACCTCTCTGGCAAGGACGAAGCCTGAGCTGGTGCGCGGGGTTGAGAGACATTGACTAGATATAGTCGGGCTCGCCTGGAAACATAGCTTGGGCTCTGGAACCACCCATCTCTAGAGGTGCTGGATCTTGTTTCATTCTGGAGTTTCTCATGGGGAGTGGCGGCGAGCCAGTGTGGGCATCCTTGTTGGCCCTCGTCTCGGTGCCCACATGTTGGGGTTCTTCCCGGTTGATGAAAGGGTAGCCTCCCTCTGCCTCCAGGTGGGGGGGACAGGTCCTGACTGTTGATTGTGCTTATGCACCAAATGACAGTTCAGAGTACCCGCCCTTTTTGGAGTCCCTAGCGGGTGTGCTAGAGGGCACTCCCGCTGGGGACTCCCTGGTCATCCTTGGAGACTTCAACACCCATGTGGGCAATGACACTGTGACCTGGAAGGGAGTGATTGGTAGGTACAGCCTCTCCGATCTGAACCCGAATGGTGTTTCATTGTTGGACTTCTGTGCTCTTCACGGTTTGTCCATCACGAACACCATGTTCGAACATAAGGGTGTCCTTAAGTGCACTTGGCACCAGGACACCCTAGGCTGCAGTTCATTGATCGACTTTGTAGTCGTATCATTGGACTTGCGGCCGCATGTTCTGGACACTCGGGTGAAGAGAGGAGCTGAGCTGTTGCCGATGCAAGATCTCGGGTGTGGGAGTTCGGTGAGGGCCTGGAAAAAGACTATCGGTTGTCCTCGAAAAGGTTCTGGACCACCATATGACGCCTCAGGAGGGGGAAGCAGTACTCCACAAAACTGTTTACAGCGGAAGTGGGGAGCTGCTCACCTCGACTGGGGTGGAGGTCGCCTAGGTAGTTAAAAAGCTCCTCGGTGGCCAGGCTCCGGGGGTGGATGAGATCCGCCCTGAATACCTCAGGGCTCTGGATGTTGTAGGACTGTCTTGGTTGACTGTCTCTGCAACATCGCGTGGTCATCTGGGGCCGTACCTCTGGATTGGCAAACCAGGGTGGTAGTTCCCCTTTTTAAAAAAGGGGGCCAAAGGCTGTGTTCCAACTATCATAGAATCACACTCCTTAGCCTACCTTGGAAAGTCTATTCAGGAGTACTGGAGAGGAGGATCTGATCGATGGTTGAACCAGCTCTACACACTCAACAGGACCCTGGATGTGATGTGTGGACTTGGAGAAGGCTTTCGACCGTGTCCCTTGGGCTATCTTTGGGGTGTGCTCAGGGAATATGGTATTCCATACGGTCTCTGTATTGCCGGAGCCAGAGCTTGGTCCACATTGGTAACAACATGTCAAATTCGTTTCCTGTGGGGGTTGGACTCTGCCAAGGCTGTCTTTTGTCACCAGTTCTGTTCATAATATTTATGGATAAAATTTCTAGGTGCAGCCAAAGCATTGAGGGGTTCTGGTTTGGTGGCCATAGGATCTCGTCTCTACGTTTTGGGGATAATGTTGTCCTTTTGAGTTCAAGTATCTTGGGGTCTTGTTCATGAGTGAGGGAGATTGAGTGAGAGATCAACAGGTGGATAGGTGCAGCCTCTGCTGTAAAGCGGAGCTTGTACCGGTCTGTCGTGGTGAAGAGGGAGCTGAGCTGGAAGGCAAAGCTCTCAATTTACCAGTCGATTTATTTTCCTACCCTCACCTATGGTCACGAGCTTTGGGTAGTGACTAAAAGAACAAGATTGCGAATACAAGCGGCTGAAATGAGCTTCCTTCACAGGGTGGCAGGACTCTCCCTTAGAGATAGAGTGAGAAGTTCTGTCATCTGGGAGGAGCTCAGAGTAGAACCGCTGCTCCTCCGCGTTGAGAAAAGCCAGTTGAGGTGGCTCGGGCATCTGATTAGAATGCCTAATGAACTACCTGGTATGGTGTTTCAGGCATGTCCAAGAGAGAAGAGGTCAAAATATTTGCACGGGGTCGACATGCTGGAGGGACTATATGTCTCTTGGCTAGTTTGGGAACGCCTCGGCGTCCCCCCGGAAGAGCTGGAGGAAGTGGCTGGGAAGAGGGATGTCTGGACCTCACTGCTTAGGCAGTTGCCCCTGCGACCCGACCCCGGATTAAGTGGAAGAAGATGAAGATGAAGATGAAGATAAATAATATATTATTGCCTCTGCATATAACCCATCCAAAGTGAGCACACGCACACACATAAATAGTGAGCACACACACTTGGAGCAGTGGACTGCCACACATTGCTTCAGCATCCCCGTGACTCTAATAGGATTAAGCAGTTTGGCAGTGATTGTAATTATTCTATAATGTTAACTTGAGCTAGCTACATAAATAGAAGCAAGGGGTGAAAATTTTTTAATGTGACTTAAATTCTTCTCAAAAATCATGGCAGGTTAGCCCATGTTAGCGAAATGGGAGGACAGCTCTATATTCCGACAGCCCTATGCATCGAAGACGGGCACCTTGCTTAAATCAGGGTTAGGATTAGGGCTCTCGGGCCAGTGGGCTTTTGGAATATAGGGCTGTAACCGCAAACTGGCTAGTGCTAGCAAAAGAGTATACAGTATAAACATTTATGAATATGACAAAGATTCTCCCAGACATCCTAACACATTAGCTAACTAGCTGGATTTAGGTATGATCATTCATAAAGATGACAATATTTCTCTCAGAAACTACAAAATATTTGCTTGTGTTATGTATCTGGCTATCAGTAGCAGCAAAAATTATGAATCTATGAACATTAGTAAAATTCTTGACAACATCCTGTCAGGTAGACTGTTTTTGAATAGCCCAATAAGGAAAATCTGTAAATTTGCTTGCATGTGTGCCAGTGAATCGCTTTCACCAAATTAAAGGTTTCCTCACAGGACTTCAACAACACAGTGTTTGTGGTGTATGTTTTATAGACAGACCCTGTAAAACATTGTAAATGTATCCTAACATTGGTCTTGGCTTTGTACTGGTAACATTCCAGAGTGGCTTTTTAAGATGGGCTTAAATAAGTAAAGAGTAAATAAATTATACTGAGTGATTTAAGTGTTCGTAATCTCTCTCTCTCTCTCTCTCTCTCTCTCTCTCTGAGAAAAAGAAGAAAATCCAGCTGTTTCTCACAGCTTGTCGCCAACCCACAGCAGGACTACTGGGAAACAATGATCTCAAAAACTTCTCACTCCTCATAAATTTCTTTATAGCAAGAGAATCAGCCTTTTATCCAGCCATTTATTAAGACATTGTAATTAATGACAAACACATACCACAAATGCAAAATGTTGATGTTTCGTATTCACTAAACCCTGTAAAACAGTTGGAAAGAAAAGGAAATAGACATAAGAACAATAGAGAGACAGAGTGCCTTCATGCTTTAATGGCTGTGTAGTTGTTAATACTCCTATATGAAGTAGACCATACTGATTTAAATCCATTATTGTAACATCCAGGACACAGACACAAATACAGACACACAGCTTGTTCTCACATATTCTATCAGGATTTTTCTACCACACATACACAAACTCTTTGAGTTTTATGTGTACCAGAGACATTTTCGGAGGTAAATCACTATAGCTTGACATACAGAAGGGAACCCAGCTGCGTGATCTCTTTACCATTCTCTCTCGCTCATACTTCAAACCTGACACAAGGAATAAAAAAGAATGACAAAAAAAATACCACGCTCAGGAGTCAAATGACCCTCTGTACCAAGTGTGTCTAAGTGCTGTTAATATGACTGCCTTACTGCAAATTCACTCACACTGATGTTTTTTTTTTTTTTTTTCATTTTATTAAAATTCTTACACATATGGTCTCCAGTTACGCTAATGGCCTCAAGGGAAAAAAAAGAGCTTGAAAACGGGTTTATTTGAAGCACAAAATATGGCGTCTCTACCACAGGAAACATAATCACGTCTCAGCCACATATGCACTTTCGGATGACTGTCACAATGGCTTCCATTCATTAAAGTTTTGCTTCCTCCTGTAAATAATATACCGATCTATATTTCTTCCCATCATTCAATAAAGCAGCTTTTGTCTATTCTGTGTATGAATCCAAGGCCCTGCAGACAGATTCATGTGGTTACAACCACAAACAAATGCCTATTTGTCTGGATACTTCACCAGGGAAGGAATGCATAAGTACCCTTTACACTCACCAAGTTCAAGACTTGAAATGTATCCCAATAAAATATCAAATTGTTGCTAGAATATGTTTCTCACCACAGAGCGTCCTCTCTCAGCCTCAGCTCAGTTCATTCCATTTATAACTAGAAAAGCACTCAAAGAGCGCAGACCTCCACCAAGGCTGCAAGAAATATTAAAAAATTCCCTGCATCCAGACAATAATCTGGATCTCTGCCAAAATTTAATCAATTGTTCTTTGTATAATTTTTTTTTTACTTACCCTGAAAATTTTATCAAAACCTGTTCATAACTTTTGGAGTAATGTTGCTAAGAGACAGACAGACAAACCAACAAACAAACAAACAAACCAATGCCGGTGAAAAGATAACCTCCTTGGCGGAGGTAATACTCATACAGTATGTTTATCTGAAAGTGTTTGTACATGTTTCCCTGGTTTTTGGTAATAATTAATAATTCATGTAAGCTGATCATTATCATTACCAGACACATTACAGAGAAAGTCTCATTTCTTGCTTCTTCTTTATATGGGCAGTGTAAGGCAAATAACTTGTTTACCATCACCCTGCGAGCACAACAGATAAAGTCCCTTATTTCCTCCGCCAAATGATATGCCGTGCCTTGTTTTCGGCAACCAATTATAGAAAGAAGAAAATTAATTTAAGAACTGAATCATCTCTCCACTCAGAGTTAATAAATCTTGGATGCTAAAGATAATATAATTAGGGCCAAGATGCAGAACCTGAAAACAAATTAAGAGGTTAAAAACAACAGAGACAAGAGAGTAAGTTTGCATACCCTCAGGAAAAAGTGAATTTTTTACCAAGACAATTACCGCATTAGTTTTTTCTTCATTGGAACAAAAGTGAACAAACATTATATGCTGTTATTAACAGTAAAAACACTGGTTACACTTTGTATTAAGATTATCCTTAACTGACAGAATTAAACGCAAGGTTTACATATTGTAAACATACCATGAACTTCAGTGGTAATGCTCCATGAATACCATGAACAAAGCAAGTAGCACATTGGTTTAGTTCATTAATTTATTTGTTTGTTTTATATTTAACCAGAAATGTAAAAGAGTAAAAACTCAGAACCTACATTAATCAATGTTTATACTATCATTAAGGCTGCCAAACCCCACAGTAACCAGTGCGAACCACACCTTAAGGTACATATTGAGGTTGTAAAATTATAAAAATCAGAACTAAGGTTAATTTACAATATTTATAAATGGACACCTGAAGTTCGATAATTTATCAACATGGTGGAACATTTTACTCATTAATTTACTGGATATGGATTAGAAATTAAAATTTAAAAAGAGGTTTTACCAATTTTTATTTTATTTTTTTTAATCAGCCTTTTAAGCCTTTTTATGGGTTGAAAAATGGCTCAAACACCATCCATTGGTTAAAATGCTCTTGAACCCTGCAAAGCCGATGCTGACGTAGAGTCCGTCGTTTGTGACTTATTCATCTCATTACATTTTTTATTTAAAAAAAAGAAAAAAAAAGAAAGAAAAAAAAAAAGACTGTCAGCACCCAGTTTATCAGAGGTTAATCAGGCCCACGTCTCCAGTCACTGTCCCTGAGTGGGAGTCTGAAAACTTTTATATATGTTTTCATATATTATAATCTCATATATAGATCAGCATATATCATAATATATGCTGATCAAGACTCAATGAGCAACATTTGCCTCACACATTCATCCTTCACACTCCACCCACCCCTCTCTCTCAACCCCTCTCCAACCTCCCTCCCAGCTCCTTGCCCTCTCTTTAGCATTTTTTCAAATTATGCAGTGGGTGAAGTTACCAAAGCTGAAGGCAAAGTTACCACTTTCAACAAATGTAATTAATTGACTTTGGTACTTTGTGAATACTGGTGTATTAATGCTATAGTTCAAGCTTTCTTAACTTATTCAGTAAACAATATTAATTATAGAACCTTAATGTAAAGCATAACCAGCTTATCTATATGGTGTTATCATAATATCACACATACATAATTTCTGTCTTCCAATAACTTTTACATCAACCTTTTCCCTTTACAAATGAATGAGTAACCAGAGTAAGTTTCACTGTCTGTATACACTTCTTTAAATATCTGTTGTGACCAGAATAAATGTCAAAGACAGCCGTCTTAGTCATCTAGTGAGTCTAGAAAAGTTCGCCTTCTTGCTTTAGGTACTTTTCTACTAGTCTATTTCATTATTTGTTTTAGATTCTGACAGGAAATGATCCCATTTTACTTTTTACTTCATGGATCTTTATTTATTTTTTTAAATAAATAGTTTTGGTCTGTTTGATTAAAAACTATTGAGTACATACTTTGGCACTCGGTAGCATCACAATCAGAGTTCTTAAGTAGAATTACAACTTTACACTGCAAAATGGCTTTGATGACCTTTGAGGAATAACCTTGAGTGACATGGTTGTGATGATATGTTCTATATGATGTACAGTGCATAAAAGGGCAGACTGTAAATCAAAGATACAATATCAAACTGACAAACCATGTGACTGAATAGATTAGATTTTATGTAAGGGCGATGACATGAAATGTTTCTGACTCAGAATGGCTGTCTCCTGCCCGGCCACGTGGGAGTTACTGTTGGTCAGTCATAAATATGAAAGAGGTTATCTAGTGGTAAAGAGACCTCTGAAACAAAAGAAAACTCAGAGTATGTTAGTGAGGACAATAATGTTTTACCTGGAAATTTTCACCTTTCAAATAAATAACTGTGAAATAGTTCTTAAATAACCCTGTAATGTTTTGGGGTGTTTTTTTTTTTATGTCATTGTTTTTTGAGTCCACTGAACATGAAAAGCTTTAAGTAGCCTGGCTTGTGTAATATCCGAGGGATTTATGGCTGTGGGTTTTATTAAAATTACCCATAATCAAGGAATCATTACTCATACGATTATTATTAATTATATTCCAAAGCTTGATATTATAAGACTGAGGACAACAAGAGACGTAGGAGTGTTAGCATGATCATACCATGATGACATCATGCCGCATCCATGCTCATGTGCCCACAACGGCAACCCAACTACACACTCGTCTTCGCCACACTTGCAATTTGCAGAAAATCTTCTTGTTTAGTCAGTGGTTTTTCTTTTTATGGAGAAATAAGTTTTCCAATACCACTGAAAAGACAGTAAGTAATATTATATGTTTCTTTACTGAAAATTAATGCAAATATTTGCGGAGCTCCATTTTTAGGCAATGCCTAGATATTTATATTATATTGACACAATACATATCTTCCTAAAAATGGTGGGATACACCCTGAACAGCTCGCCAGACCATGCAGGGCAACACACACACACCCACACGCACACACAACCATTTACACTCACAGCTAAGGGCAATTTGGAACAGCCAATTAGCCCAATTTGCATGTCTTTGGACTGTGGGAGGAAACCAGAGTACCCGAAGGAAACCCACACAAGGATGGGAAGATGCAAACCCCACACAAAAAATTTTAGAGCCCAGGAATCAAATCCAGGACCTTCATACTGTGAGGCAGCTGTGCTAACTACTACACCGCCATGCCACATATTTTCCTCTACATCATTATAAACATATAACAGGAAAACACTTAATAAATCCACACAACTAATAAACATATCACGCTTGTAACTTCCACAGGTGAAATTTTTCACAAAGTTCATTCTTGCTGTGTGTAAACACCATCCATGACACCAAGTAACCCCTTTTACAGCTCTGCCACTTGAACAGAGGACATGGTTTATGATGTCTGTCTATGCTGATTAAATTTTATTGACACACGGAAGTTGCAATACTATTTTTTTTTTTTACATTAACAGACAGCAGCTTTATTCTACAGCTATAACCCTATTATCCTGTATTTGAACCTTTTCACCATTTGCTTTTCATTTAACATCTAAGAATTCAAACCTTCTTGTTTAACTAATCTCGAATGCTGCTTTAAAACAAACACATGTTGTAAATGCTTGTAATTTTTTTGTTCATAAGTAGCAACACAGTTTATCCACATACTTGTACTCAAAAGCAGGCAGGTATTGTCTAAGAGTTTAAATTTAGCATGATGTCTTCAGGGCACCAGCTTAACCCAGCTGGTATGTATGAAGCTTATGAAATCAACAAAGGTATATTTAAAACTCTACCTGCAACTTAGAGCCAAGATGGTTCTGTGTTTCTCTTTTATTTCTCCACCTGCCCTACAACTCCTATCTAATTCTTTATTTACTTGTTGACAAATCAGCAGAGTGTGAAAGCAGACAAAATGTGGCTTAAGGTAAATAATTGATTTGGGTGTAAATGTGCTGTTTTTTTAATTATATTTCATACTACAAATTAAAGCGCTCTCTCTCTCTCTCTCTCTCTCTCTCTCTCTCTCTCTCTCTCTCTCTCCTGTAATCTGGGCTAACCTGCCTTTTCTTACATTTCATAATGCCCTTTCATACCTTTTATATTAAGGTATAATTTAACACTAATGAATATTGCTAAAATAATAACATTTCACTGCAGGTTGTATGTGTATAACCGTGCATGTGACAAATAAAACTCTTGAATCTTGAATCTATTGCACTGATCAGCCATAACATTAAAAACATCATTACACTGACAGGAGAAGTGAATAACATTGATTATCTCATTACAGTGGCACCTGCCAAAAAGTGGGATGTATTAGGCGTAAAGTGAAGAGACAGTTCTCGAAGTGAAGTGACTTTGGCAACGGACATATTCATTCATTCATTTTCTGAACCGCTTAACTGCCCATCTCAGCCGACTCTTGGCGAGGGCAGAGTGGACAGCTCGCCAGGCCATCACAAGGCAGAAACACGCTGACGGCAATGCAGCCTACTATTGACGAAAATCAGGAATGGTTCTTTTACATGCCTCTCACCAGACAGTGAGATGGCGGGCATTTGATAACCCAGTTAGCTGCACTGGGGGGACAGCAGTGACAACCCGTTGATAGTTGGGCTTGAACCCCCAACCTTGGGATCAGTAATCGAGCACCCTACCAGCGGGCCACCACTGCCCCCGCCAAGGGATATATTGTAATGGCTAAATGACAGGTCTTCTCGTGTGTTTCTGGTATGTAGTGGCAAGTGCCTACCACAGGTGGTTTAAGGAAGGATAACCAGTGAACTGGCAACAGTGTACCTAAGGCTCCCTGATAAGTGTGGTGAGCAAAGGCTAGTACCTCTGCTTTGGAACTATATACTAATATGCTTTTTATCAGAGTGTTGAAGTTTGGGTGTTATATGTATGCACTAATACTGCAGTTCTTAAACCTTTTGTAGCCAGGGACCTCATTTAACTATAAAACTATCAGCATACATTAAATACAAATATATTTTTGTTTATTTATATGAGCTGTAAAGCTGTCTTGTTCTGAACACATGGGGTCCAAGACATTAATTATAGTGCTACTCGTTTTTGTAGTAAGAAACACCGCCGGTGTATCACACAACTGGTCCAACAGAATATTACAGCATGGGGAGTTACATATCCCTGAGAGTTTTATTTCATAAGAGCAATTATTATCATTGTTTTCTTGTGAGATAAGGAGGAGAGTGATTAACCAGACTGCCCTTGCCTGTGAACAGCATGTTCAGCATTGGCTAGCAAACCTAAAAGCTGATTTTACACAGGCAAGGAGAACCAGTTTCCTTCAGAACAACTTGCACCTGGAAAAAGTTGCAGCCACTTTTTTTCTTTTCTTTTTTTTCTACCTCCCACCCCACACACACACCCACATCCCCGCGACCCCAACCGCTGGCCCCCACTGCCCCCAACCGGGCCGGACCCAGAGCCGTCCCCACTGCAAAGCAGCCCGGGGACCACAGGAAACCACCAAGTTGCAGCCACTTTTGTATGCATCTCAATGGTCACTTTCAAATCTGTGTCAAGCTGGAAGCTAAAGGGGCGACACCAAAGTAAACCACAGTAAAAGAACCGCCCAACTGTCGTATAAGCTCGGGAATTGACCTAATGACCCAGGTGGACACTACTGTGCACACATAACCATCTTACATGAAAGTGATTGTGTTCAGACCAAAGATGCTCTGGAACAACATGCGCCACCAGGAAAAGTAAAGCAAGTTGCACCCACCGGTGTCAAGTTGTTCCAGATCAAATTGTTTCTACATAGGCAGTTACGTTGGGGCACCTTGTTCTGCCCACAAGTTGTTTTGGAGGAAGTGCCCTTGTAAAAGCATCTTTAAATAGCTTTAGTTCTTCAGAACAAAGTTCAATAAATACAAATGCTAGCTAAATGTTAGCTCATCTATATGGACCCATTCCAAATTCTAGACAAGGGTAACGTTTACTAAAAGTGGTCTCTTAAATTTTTTCCATAGCTGTATCTCATTATGTTACTTCATATAAGCAGATTGTGTAATGACACTGAGATACGTTTTTGCTGTTGCTTTGAACAAGAGCTCTGAGAAACTGTGTTGTTCAAGACTCTGCTTTAAAGACATTGCCACAGTCAAGAGTACATTAAAGGAAGCCACCTGCATACTGTTAGCATTACATTACTCACACATTCATCTTTTTGCATGCTCAAGGGTCTCACTCCCACCGTCTCTGGACCCTCCTTTTTGTTCTCATTGTGTAAATCAAGAGTTTGGTGAGCTCTCAAGCAATCACACTCAAAAGCTTGGGGGCTCTAATTGGGCTCAGATTACATCAGAGATAAGGTCTAGACCATGAAAATCTTAAACAGAGATCTGCAGACTGATAAATTCTCCATCTGTAGTCTATTTTGGGTTTATAGGCACTTCTGCTTCATCAAAATTGGAGTGCAAATATAGTTCCACACTAGTATGAATAAGTGGTGCAATGCATCATTCAGTGTTAGAATATTTTCAAATTTCACTGGCCATGATGGTTTGTCAAGGATGATCCGATTTCAGCATGACATCCAGACAGCTAATTGTCTCAGCATGTAGTCTGTCATTCCAGGAGAGGCTGAGGTCAGCCCTGTCCTCCCTCACCTCGAGCATCCTAGAGCCCAGAAAATGCTCCTAAATCAGCCTCACATGCCCAGCCAGGCCAGTGGCAAACAATCCAGCCTGCCCATTCCCCAATGTCTCTAGCTGTGCCCATCTTTCACAGCTGATCAGCACAGCTAAATTACTGTGTGTGGTCAAGACTATGAAAAAAAGCAAGAAAAAAAAAACCCCAGCATGTTGTGGTGTCTGGCTGGGGGCTTGTGATGTCTAGCCAACAGGGAGAGCTGTGAATCACAGAGGCCTGCGAATAATCTCTATACAGGAAGTGGCCTGCTCACATGAGCTCCCGGCGCTGGGCGCTCCCTCATGTTCTCGCCCACATGGCTTTAATCACTGTTCACAAACACAGACAAAAGGACACTTAAAATTTGCTTGTGACGAGCATTCCTATGGGATATTTTCTGTCCATGCCTGAAACACTTTCCTTGAACAATTTAATAAAATGTGGAACATGGCGAGCTCTCTCTGCAGGGCTTAGGGGGTATATGAGGACATGAATGGGATGGTACAGTCATGCTTATCATACTTGCCAACTTTGCTAATATACAGTTAATATCAGTCAAGAATGTGTTGTTAATGTGCCCACAATATAACCAGATCTGCACGTTATTCCAGTAGGCTAATGCAGAATGACATTCATCTTGCTACAAAGAACAGTGATTCATACACTCACCTTTGTACACAAGGGTGGTTACAGACACATGACTGCACCAGGGTGTAGTTTGAACTACAATATGGAAAATGCTTAGTATTTGTAGACTCACATTTTGTGGTGGGTCACATGCTTTTAGTAACTTAAGTTTATAAATTTAATGATAGCATAACTGGTCATTATATTTGAAGGGAGAGTTAAAATGTCTGTCAATAACTATCACAGCTTGACAAGGAAACTGTTTGGCTTGAGCAACACAATACATCACAAGATGGCATAATAGGATGATGTGGCACAAACTTTCACACACCCAGACACAGACTTAGACAGATAGGCAGCTGTAATCCTTAGTTATAATTTCCGTATTACTCTTCTGGGTTCATGCGGTCTTTCCTCTGAAAAGCCAACATGGTAAATAGAAAAGTTGTAACCCTTTCATTTAAACTAAAATGCATAAAATGTCTGCCATCTGTCCTTTTGTATAATTTTTACTTTAATTGGACAATCTGTGTTTAGTCTATCTACTTTTCTTCTTCATAACACATCGACTTTTCTCCTCCAAAGGGATTCTGTGGGGAAAAAAAAAAATTTAATGGTATAGATGATTGCATAATAATGCATCCCATTTTATTAGTTACACCTTTGGTTGTATTTCCCATTTACCTGACGATGTAATACAGATGTGTTAGTGAAGCACACTTGATCTTGCGCGGTGTTCACCAACTATGTTCCTGGAGGTCTGCAGGAAGGTAGATCTCCAGGAACAGTGTTGGTTTTATAGAATGACAAGACCATCAATGCATCAATCTACAGACTGGACTAGAAAGAAATCAGCCCCAGCCTTGTTCCCTGATACTATTCCTTTTTCAATTATTATTGTCGGTGGCAGGTTACGTCCACCTCACTACAAGAAGGTCTGGTTTGATTCCCGGGCTTGGGAGGTTTTGTGTGGAGTTTGTGCATTCTCCCCATACTTGCGTGGGTTTCCGCCGGGTACTCCGGTTTCCTCCCACAGTCCAAAAACATGCACATTAGGATAATTGGCTGCTCCAAATTGCCCCTAGGTGTGAGTGTTAGCCCTGCAATGGCTTTGCGAGCTCACCTGGAGTCAGTTGAGATGGGCGCCAGCCTCGCCGCGACCCTAATTAGGATTAATGGAAAATGAAAAAATGAATGAATGACTGAATGAATGTTAATCTGAAATAAAATGTGAAAAATATCCCATTTTCCCATGTATTAACCATCATCTGTCAAGAGTCTCTCTCCACCTGCACCAGACAGACAGTTATATTTAGACAAAAAACAAAACCACAGCATTTGACCTGAAACTCCAGTATGAGGAAGAGATACAGATGATGTAATGAGACTGCTGCAGTACTGTACTTGAGTTAATCTAAGTATTTTAGTTATTCAAATGGAGGCCATACAGTCTGGACTGCTCCACCTATCTTAGCCAGCCTGACCCCAGTTGCAACCTACGGCCTCCTGTTTTTTTTACTCATGATGGAAGACTGAAGTAATTACTGCTGCTGACTATAATGAATTGACTCGCTAATTAATTGTGACACTTAAACAAACAGGGTTTTCGTTAATCAGTCTAGTGTGCCATTTTTCCGCTTTCAAATAGCCTTTGGCAGCCATTTGCAGCAATTACACTTTTCCATGACTGGCCTCAGTTACTCCTTAGAAATGCACCTCCTGTCCTCCTGCCCTCTCCTGGGTGGTACACCACTGATGCCCTCAAGTTGGGCACACATATGGGCAAAATTATCTCCCACGCTTGTGCATGCTGGTTAAAGAGTTTAAGTAGTATAAAGAGCACAGTGTCTGTCTATATTAAGCTTTATAAAGGAAAAAAACTAATGAGGAAAGTAATTGTACACATTCTATGAACAATAAAAGAGATGAGATTCATATGAATAAGATAATAATTCATGCATTTAAGAGGAGAAAAGTTGCCATATTGCACTGACACAGGGTATTTATATTTGTCATAATTTATTATTACAAATTTGCATGTTATCAATTGATTAGAAAAATTTGCACCTTTTTTGATTCCTGGGTGCAAATTTAAAAACTAAATTTTACTAAATAATCTACAAAACAGGGTGGTAGGGTGGCGTAGTGGTTAAGTTTTTCACTGACT
Source organism: Tandanus tandanus (assembly GCA_039654325.1). Lineage (NCBI taxonomy): Eukaryota > Metazoa > Chordata > Actinopteri > Siluriformes > Plotosidae > Tandanus > Tandanus tandanus. The sequence continues at coordinate 24,463,560 of JBCNYH010000003.1, forward strand.
TTGCTTTTATAAGGCTAAATTACATTCTGCTTTTATTTATGGCTGGAACGTTCTTAAAGGTGCCAATTTACTTACCAAGCATATTAAATAACCATAAAACGCAGTGTTTTCTTTTTAAAATAAAATGGAATCGGCCACAATGTCCTTCTGAAACCACTTGCTTACTCCTGTATGCGAATATCAATGGCCCCTGCAATGGGAGCGATGATTTTAGTAAACATTGCCGTGTTTTTGTTTTATTTCTCTTGAAATCGTATGCATTCTTCTGCTTCTTAACACTTGATCTTACACTTTTCCATTTCTACAAATCAGTGTTGCACTGCTAAGTTATCGTGCATGTGCAAGATCGTTCCTCTGGTTACACGGTATTGTTATTGTTATTGAAAACAGACATAGAACCAACACCCCAACTGTAAAACAGGTGAATAAGAGATACTATGCGCGTGAGTTGTGTGGTTTCGCCAGGAAATCATTGCATCTAACCAGAATGAACTGATAATGGAAGATAAAACACATAGACACATATTCAGTAGTGTCTTTAAAAACGTAGAACCTTTAAAAACGTTTATGGTTTATACTACATAGTGCAATTCAGTGAAGTAGCAGCTGAGCCAAGCATTCTACTTTTTTCTGCGAGCCAAAATAAATGTGACTAATACTTAACAGAGCACGGCAAACTGTTGGTTCTCTCATTTAAGGCTGTGAAAGTTCAAGCTTAAGCTGCCGTGTTTTTGGTTTTGGAAAGCATGCTGAGGATGAATTTGGCACATTGTCCAAAGAATTATATTTCTGCTCCATTCTGTGTGCCAAGTGTCTTAAGAAGATTAGTCTTTAGGTCATAGGTTTGGAGCAGCTAATTTACCACGGGTTCCTGGACAGCTTGTTGTTGGACATGGGTGAAAGTAAGAGATAGTGACAAAACCCTGCTGACATGTGAGTCCTGGCTTCCCTTCTGGCTCTAAACACAGAGTGTTCTTTAAAAAAGAAAAAAGAAAAAACCTGACTCCTTGCTTCCAGCACAGCCACGGGGATCCACACTGCCCTGCTTCTTCCACGCAACCCTACACTTTTTATCATACACTCATTTTAACTCCAGCTGGCAGAATCGCTGTTCTATACAATAGTCATACCACAAATGATAGGTTAGAATGTATATTTAAAATCTTGCATGGGAATGTATTATACATATAGACACAGGTTTAAAAGATAACAGGCCCATAATTTTTTTTATAATTTATTAAATTCCAGCACATTTTTATCATGAAATCACACATTGCCGACATCGCCATGAACGTTAATTCCAAAATCTGGGACATTCTCTGCTTTCATGCAAGATCATAGCAAACTAAGAGAAATATCTGTTGTCACTTTGCCCAAATAAGCACACACACACGCACACACGCGCACACACACACACACACACACACACACACACACACACACACACACACACACACACACACACACACAC